>PVIH01020961.1:0-31015 GCA_004025045.1 Sigmodon hispidus | reverse complement strand
TTTTTTTTTTTTTTTTTTTTTTTTTTTTTTTTTTTTTTTTACTGCTGAGTAGTACTCCATTTAGTAGATGTACCACAGTTTGTTGATTTATTTCTAAGTTGATAGGCATCTAGTTTTTTTCCAGGGTCTTGTTATTAAGAATAATACTGCTATGACAATAGCAGACCTAAAGCTTTTGGGGTGCAATGTGGGTCATTAGGGTATATGTTCAATAGTGGTATTGCTGGATCCTTGGGGAGAGTGATTCCCTGTTTTCTGAAAAGCCCCCATACTGCATTCCCGAGTGGCTGAACAAGTTTACACTCTCACCAACAATGAAGGAGTGTTCCTCTTGCTCCACATCTTCTCCAGCATAGGCTGTCATCTGTGTTTTAGATCTTAGCCAAACTGATAGGCGTAAGGTGGTATCTCAAAGTTGTTTTGATTTGCATTTCTCTGGTGGCTAAAGATGTTGAGCATTTTTTCAAGTGCCTTTCAGCCATTCATAATTCTTCTGCTGAGAGTTCCTTTTTTTAGCTCTGAACCTCAATTTGATTGGGTTATTCAGGATTTTGGGCTCTAGCTTCTTGTGGTCTCTTTATATTTTAGTGATCAGTCCTCTATCACTTGTAGGGTTGGTGAAAATCTTTACCCATTCTGCAGGCTGTCCTTTTGTTTTAATGACTCTCTAATTGGCCTTACATAAAATTCTCAGTTTCAGGAGATCTCACTTATAGATTGTTGTTCTTAGTGTCTGTGCTATTGGTGTTATATTTAGGAAGTGGTCACCTGTGCCAAAGCATTGCGGATATTTCCCACTTTCTTATTTATCAAGTTCAATATAGCTGGTTTTATGTTGAAGTCTTTGATCCACTTGGATTTGATTTTTATGCAGGGTGATAGGTTTAGATCTATTTGCATTTTTCTAGATACTGCCATTCAGTTATGCCAACACCATTGGTTGAAGATACTATCTTTTTTCCATTTAATATTTTTTAACTCATTGTCAAAAATCAGGTGTTCAAAGGAGTGTAGTTTAATGTCTGGGTCTTCATTGATCCATGCGTCTGTTTTATGCCATTACCAGACTGTTTTTATTACTGTGGCTTTATAGTATAATTTGAAGTTGGAGATGGTGATGCCTTCTGAGGTTCTTTTGTTGAACAAAATTGTTTTGGCAATGCTGGCTTTCCTGTTTGTTTTTTTTTTCAAATAAAATTTGAATATTGAACTTTAAAGGTCTGTAAAAAAATTGTGTTGGGATTTTGATGGGAATTGCTTTGAATCTGTAGACTGCTTTTTTTTTTTTTTTTTTGGAATGGCTATTTTTACTATGTTGATCCTACCTATCCAGGAACATGGGAGATCTTTCCATTTTCTGATATCCTCTTCAATTTCTTCCTTCAGTGATTTAAAGTTTTGCCAAATAGATCTGTTACTTCTTTGGTTATAGTTACTCCAATGTATTTAATGCTTTTTGTAGACATTATAAAGGGTGATGTTTCCCTTATTTCTTTATCAGCCCTTTTATTTTTAGTGTATAGGAGAGCTACTGATTTCCTTGAGTTAATCTTGTATCCTGTTACATAGCTGAAGGTGTTTATCAGCTGCAGAAGTTCCCTGGTAGAATTTTGTGGATCACTTATGTATAATACAATCATATCATCTGCAAATAGAGATAGTTTCCCTTCCTCTTTTCCAATTTGTATTCTCTTATTCTCTTTTGGTTCTCTTACTGCTTTAGCTATAACTTCAAGAACAAAATTGAATAGATAAAGGGAGAGGGGACAGCCTTGTCTAGTTTCTGAGTTTAGTGGGATTGTTTTGAGTTTCTCTCCATTTAGTTTGATGTTGGCAATAGGCTTAGAAATCAAAGACTTTCTAGAATTTAATGAAAATTAATCCACAATGTACACAAACTTGTGGGACACAAAAAAAGCAGTGTTAAGAGAAAAATTCATAGCACTAGATGTCTATATGAAAATTCAAGAGAAATCTCACACAAGAGACCTAACAACTCAGCTGAAGGCTTTAGAACAATTGGAAGCAAACTCACCTAGAAGGAATAGATGGTAAGAAATAATCAAATTTATGGCTGAAACCAGTACAATAGAATCAAAGAGAACAATACAAAGAATCAATAAATCAAAAAGTTGGTTCTTTGAGAAAGTCAACAGGATAGACAAACTCTTATCCAAACTAACCAAAAATCACAGAGAGAGTATTCAAATTAACAGAATCAGAAAAGAAAATGATGACAGACACCGAGGAAATCCAGAGAATTATCAGGTCATACTTTGAAAATGTATCCTCTACTAAAATGAAAAACTTAAAAAGAAATGGACAGCTTTCTGGACAAGTACCAATTACCAAAATTAAATCAAGAACAGGTTAAAGACCTAAACAGACCTATAACACCAAGGAAAATTGAAGCTGTTATTGAAAGTTTCACATATAAAAAAAGCCCAGGACCAGATGATTTCACTGCAGAATTCTACCAGACATTCAAAGAAAAACTAATACCGATACTCAAAAAACAGTTCCATACAGTGGAACCTGTAGGAACGCTGCCAATCTTCTTTATGAGGCCACAATCACCCTGATAACCAAGCTACTCTAAGATACAACTAAGAAAGAGAAGAGCTACAGACCAATCTCTCTCATGAACATTGACACAAAAATGCTCAACAAAATTCTGGCAAACTGATTACAACAACATATTAAAAATGTTATCCACCACGATTAAATAAACTTCATCCCAGAAATACATGGATAGTTCAACATACAAAAATCTATAAATGTCATCCAACATAGAAACAAATTGAAGGAAAAAAAAAAAGAACCACATGAACATATCCTTAGATGCTGAAAAAGCCTTTGACAAAGTCCAATATTCCTTTATGATAAAAGTTCTGGAGAGATCAGGAATACTGACCTGGTTCTTACTGTGATGTGTTGGACTATGGATACAACCCATACAGCCCCATCCACATAGAGGAAGCCTGAGAGTACCACAAATCTCCACATTCAGTCATCAACAGCATGCATAACTGGCTGAAAAAGAAATCACACCACATAAAATTGTACACACTTCATTTAGATATGGTTTGTACCTAACAGCTCCTTTAAAAGGCTTTACAAAAGTAGCATCTTCCTCCACAAAGAGGTCTTTTAAATACAATAGATATATCTATAGTACAGGAGTTCCAAAATTTGCTACTGCTCCTTCCTTCCTCTCTATTTCCTCTCAGGTCACCACCACCATTATTGTTTCCTGCCAACTTCAATCTATCTATCTATCTATCTATCTATCTATCTATCTATCTATCTATCTATCTATCTGTCATCTGTCTATTTACCTTGCCTTTACTTGCTGTCTCTTTTCTGAGTCCTCTTGATATTGCCTATATTTGCAAATGTGTAGGAAAATCTTCTAAGCTTGGGTAGCTACATTAAACTCTACTTTAATAGATGATAACTTTCAGATAAGATTCAACTTCCTGGGTAATTCAATCTATGATAAAACCTTTGATCTGCAACATTTGCATGCATAACAAGAAATAATAAAATATTATGATATTTATTAAGATTATCTAAATAATTATTCAGTTTGCTGAATCATAAGTAGTTGCATGTTTTCTTTAAAGTGATGAGGTTTATGATTATAAGGAAAAAAATGTTGACACCAAATTGATACAAACAACATATAGAACAGTAATTCCTGACATATTTGTAATACATTTATATTCCCACATTGACTATTTAGAAAACACTCAAAGATATAAAGGGTAAGAAAAAAATTTTAAACACTTGTAATTATTTCCCTCTTGCTATTCACTTTTGGAGAACTTTGGGATCTTGATTTCTCCAGTTAAGAAAGCTGAGAATTTTACCCCTCTGGTAGGTGAGCTTTCTTATAGAACATTGATGTGAGCAGAGTTAAAACACAATTTCAGGGCACAGTAAATTGAACCTGTCTTGAAAATCTTTTCTTCTAAAAGCAAAATCTGTAACATCTCAAATATTTTAATCATAATTTATGGTCACCATTTTTTCTTAGTATTGTGGGTTTTATTTAAGTATTTCAATGGATAGTATTTTTCTGCGTTTTATGTTATTCTTTTAGCGAAATTTCCTAAGGGATACCGCTAGTTACATGAAATATTAAAGAAACAACTTGACAGTGAACAAGATGAGAATATGAATGAAGGTCATATGACTAAGGGTTCCTAAAATGAAGAAATATTGTAAATGTTTAGGTCTTGGTTGTCATTCTAACTGCAAAATCTACTCATGTCCTGTGCAACATTTCTTGTAGTTTTTGGACAGGTCTCCTTGTGAAGCCGATCTTCTCTATAGCACAGTCTTTTCAATAATAGAACCAGGCACACACCCCAACTTCCAGCAGTGCTGAGCATTTCAGGGAGATATTAATAAAATATAACACACACACTTTATAGTATCAATTATTTTAAATTTTATTAAGTGTGGCTTCTTAAGTGTACAAATACTCATAATTTCTTGGGTTATTTCAAAAATGTTAGGAATACAAAATAAAGAAACAAAAAAATAGGCATTACAAGTTGTTAACAATCCAGCTTACAAATAGAAGAATTTCCAGACAAGTGCCTACTCATTTAATTAATGAACCTGTCTCCACACTTCTGGAGACAATCAGTTACTCATGTTTTACAACATTATAGTCCTAACCTCCAACTTTTGATCTGCTTTAGTTAGGTATTTTTCCCCCAAAATATGAGAGAAAAAGAAAACAATTCTCTATTTTCTGTCACTGTGTCTTATACTCAAATAACTACTCACAGAACAGGGCAGGCATGGTAATATAAAGGGTGAGGGTATCTGTGGAAAGAAGCTGTATAGATTCATAGACAAGAACTTATATGTTGTCAAAATATAATCTATAGAGGCAGACTTTGTTTTAAAAAACTAATTTATATTACTGATCAGAGCTTTACTTCCTGAGAAAAGCCTTTACTAGTATTTAAAGTTTGGATCTCTTATACTGAAATGATCACTCAAAGATTTTTTTTAAAAAAAAAAAAATTCAATCAGTTGCATAATTAAAATTCTACCCAGGGAAGCAGAAACTGCTTTCAACTTAAATTTGAATTTTTCCTGTATATTTTTAGCCTCTCTTCTAGACAATGTTTGAAAAAACAATAGAGACAATAATTAGATGTCTTGCTGTACTGGTTACTTGCCATTCTGTTGTCTAGGCAAGGCTAAGTTTCATACACAGAGCCAAATGAGAAAACTAACTAATAATTAATGCAATATTATACAATAAACAGTACTGAGTAAAGGAAATAAACTATCTATGAAAAGGATAATTTCCTCTCTTATATCATTTGAGAATTTATTATGTTAATAAAAATGTTTAACTTTTTGCTATCTTTTGTTTTGCTTGTGTGTCTGTGTGTGTGTGTGTATGTGTGTGTGTGTGTGTGTGTGTGTGTGTATGTGTGTGTGTGTGTAGACTGTGGCTATCACTGACTATTTTAAAGCAGATAAAGTTTAGTGAAACCTACTTTGATTCTTGATGCCAGAACAAAATTAAGCTTTCTGTGTTCAAAGTTTGTCGCACACACACATTTGTTTTTACCATACTGATAATTATTAAACACTACAGATTTGTAGATTTTGTTAAATAGTAAAATGCTACATTAAACAAAAATGAATGGTATTGCTATTTCAAAAATCTAAAGCAAATTACATGAATGAGAATTTCCAAAAACATGCTATATGTCTCATAAAGTAGGTTTTATCCTTATTTATTTTTTTTAGGATCTCGTGCATTACATTTTGATATTTACCTCTATATTTTAACTAGTCTTTGGCCCATCCTCATTCTACACCCTTACAAATTGATGTCAGTATTGATACTGATTTTTTTAAAGTTTCTTTTATCATTGCATCTGGCATTCATTTTTAATTATAAATGAAGTCTCATTTTTTATCTATACATCCACTTGTTCATACTCCCTTCCCCCTCCTTGCCCTCCCAGTCATTCTCTCTTTTCCTCATCTCTTTATCTCCTCCCCAGCAAGGGCAGGAGGTCCCAAGGTCCCAAGGGTGCTTAATTAAGCATCCACTCCAGGCAGATCTGCTTTCCTCACCCCAACATCAAGACTGGGTCAGGTGTTCCTCTGGAAACAGTGGGATCCAAGGTGCCAGTCCAAGGTGTTTCAGATCCCAAGCTATTCAGTGATTGCAATTTGCAGCTTGGGTGTGCTTTGCTTTTTGTTTGAAGTCCACTAATGTGTGAGTACATCCACTGCTTCTCTTTCTGGGATTGTGATACCTCACTCAGGAGGATATTCTCCAAATCCATCCATTTGCCTGCAAATTTTAGAATATCATTTTTTCTTACTGCTGAGTAGTACTCCATTGTGTAGATGTACCACAGTTTGTTAATCCATTCTTCAGTTGAGGAACATCTAGGTTGTTTCCAGGTTTTTGCTATTATGAATAATGCTGCTATGAACATATTTGAGCTAATGCTTTTGGGGAGCAAATGTGAACCTTTAGGGTATATACCAATGCTGGGTCATTGTGGTGATTGATTTCCAGTTTTCTGAGAAACGACCATATTGCATTTTAGAGTGGCTGTTCAAGCTGATACTCCCAACATCAATAACTAAATACAGTAAAAAAAATTTGTTTTCTTCTATTTTTGCTATTGGTTCAGGAATCCTGGAGAAATCTTCTCCTCATTTTCTATTCTTTTTAAAATTCATTTATTATTTATTTTTTTCAAAGAAGCCACACTTTCTATCCTTGTATATCCTTATTCAAGGTCCCTTCTCCCTCCTGCCACATCAGGTCATTCTTTCTTCTCTACAACTCCCCATCCCCTCCCTGGGCAGGCAGCAGACAGTCCCATGGTCCCACTGACCCAATATTGTTTAGTTCAGTCTAGACTCCTGGCAGATCCAGCTTCCCCCCACCCCATCAAGAGAGAGTCAGGTGTTCCTCTAAGGGGAGTGGGATCCAAGAAATCAGTCCAGGGTGTTTCTGATCCCAAGCTATTCAGTGGTTGTGGTTTGCAGCTTGGGCATTCTTTGCTATTTTCTTGTTTGTTTAGAGACCACTAGTGAGTGAGAACATCCCCTGCTTATCTCTCTGAGATTGTGATACCTCGCTCAGGAAGATATTCACCAAGTCCATCAATTTGCCTGCAAATTTTAGGATATCATTTTTTCTTACTGCTGAGTAGTACTCCATTGTGTAGATGTACCACAGTTTGTTAACCAATTCTTCAGTTGAGGGGCATCTAGATCTTTGACAAAGAGGCCCAAAATATTCAATGAATAAAAGACAGTATATTTCAAAAATGGTGTTGGCATAGCTGGATGGAAGTGTGTAGAAAAATGCAAATAGATCTGAGCCTGTCACCCTGCACAAAACTCAAATCCATGTAGATCAGAGACCTCAACATAAACCCAGCTACTTTAAACTTGATAGAAAAGAAAGTGGGAAATACATTTCTTCAAATTGGCACAGGTGACAACTTCCTAAATATAACACCAGTGGCACGGACACTAAGACCAACAATCAATAAGTGGTATTTCCTGAAGCTAAGAAGCTTCTCTAAAGCCAAGGACACTGTCAATAGGACAAAACGACAGCCTAAAGAATGGGAAAATATTTTCACCAACCCTACAAGTGATAAAAGACTGATCTCTAAGATACATAAAGAGCTCAAGAATCTAGAGCCCAAAACCTTGAATAACCCAATCAAAAAATAAAAGATAAAAGACATATAGGACAGCCTATGCTGGAGAGTATGCAGAGCAAGGGGAACATTCCTCCATTGTTGGTGGGAGTATAAGCTTGTTCAACCACTTTGGAATACAGTATGGCGGTTTCTCAGAAAACTGGGAATCAATTTCCCCAAGGACCCAGCAATACCACTTCTAGGTGTATACCCTAAAGATGCACAGTCATACTCCAAAGGTATTAGCTCAACTATGTTCATAGCAGCATTATTTGTAATAGCAAGAACCTGGAATCAACATAAATATCTTCTCTTCTTAACATTTATTCAAGCTTCTATTGTCTATTTTCAAAAGAGTATATCACGAGTAATGCTTTATTTAAGTATTCCTTGTTCTGTTGGAAATGAGTTTAGGAATATCATGTTGAAACTATTTACTAAAATAATTATTAGTTTGTACTTGAGAGCAAACAAAATGTACCTCATCCTTACTGTCTTTTAAAAGTATAAAATTAGTATAGCTTTGTAGCCATCTCTTACCAAAACAAATATAATCTTTTGTAAAATAATTAATTTTTTTAATCTCACATGCCCAAACAAATGGCTATAAAAAATGTCTTTTGAATTTTTTGTAGGTAAACATCACCACATGTTTCTTTTTATTTCTACTACTGAATACAAATTTGCAACCTTATCCTCCTATTTACTGATTATGTAACATCCTGATATCTAATTTTTAAAAAATAATTTGAATTTCTAAGTTACTTCTAAACCTAATGGAACTCAAATGCTATTAGAGCTGAAACCACTCAATAGGGCCTTGTTAATAAAAACAATCTAGTTAAATTATGCACTTTCAGCAAAAATAGTTTATATTGGTCATTTGATATAATTCAATATAATAGTAATGGCTAATAAGCCCAGCCTGGTACACATACATTTTCTCCATTAGCTGTTTGCTTAAACTTCAGCAATGTTTTACTTCAGAGTCTCTTGTGGTGATATTTTATATATTTAATAAAACTAGTCTGGAAAATTAGAGAACAGATCTACCCACAGTCAATTCAGGATCGTCAGAGAGTAGTAACTCAAGCCGTTAATCTCAGAACAGGGAAAGACTGGTGTCACACGCAACCTTGCCAGCAAGGAAAGCACAACACCCAGGATCTTCTTTCAGCAGTTTATTCAGGACATTTACAATTGTTCTCTCTTTGTTCTTCTCTCTGCTTCTCCTTCTCCTCTCCGGGAAACCCCACCCACTGACTAGAAACTCTCAGGGCATCCAATCCCAATAAGCCATGTGGGCACAGTTCATAGGTCCACATACACAACAGCAAACCACGCCCCAGGCTCAAGCCAAATAAGGAGTTGTTTATCAAAAGAGAGCACTCACCCACAGCGGGGTGGGTGGAGGCCGGAAATCAGCACCATCTTTAGGGTGCAGCAGCAGGCAGCTCTCTACATCTCCCCCTTATTTAATAATTAAAAAATTAAAAAATCAAGCAAAAGCAGCGGGCAAGAGCAGAGGCCTAATCCCCATTGTGCAAGAGGACTTGTGCTATCCTTAATCCAGATGTCATCCACTCAGACAGGGACAGACCTGTCCGGCACCCGTTTTTATGAGGACAGGATAGTGGGTGCCAACTTGTATGCAATTAGGCATGCTCTTCATGAAGCCTTACCTAGGCAAAACCATGTGCAGTGCTTAGCCTCGCTACCCATGCCAAAAATTACTCTTTCAAGGCAGCAAGCCAAACATGTGGGAGCTATCCCGCCTCAATGGCGGTGAAGGCTTGAACAATCATGGCCATGCTCCTATGTTGTGTGAACCTCATTTTGCAGATGCACCACAGGCAAATCAGAATTATCAACACCATCAAGCCAGCCAGAGCACCCATTCCCACCTATTCCTTCAGATGATTGAGGGCAGTGGACATCCATCTTGCCAGTCCTTCAGCAACTCCAGGGTCCACTCGAGTTGAATTCACAGCAACTATTGCAACTCTCAACTTCTCCATGGTCGCTTCGAATTCACCTGACCAATTTCCTATAAAATAACTTGACATAACTTTAGACAAATTTGCAGCATAGGAAAAATTTTCATACTGAATAGAAGTCACGCATAGGGCCTGATACTTCCATTCGCATCCCAACTGAGCCATCTGCAAGAGGACATCAACCTCCTCTTGCACCAGGTCAATCCTTTGGCTAACCAACATTAGTCCGACTTTAAGCTGATCAGAAATGCCTCTTTGAATGTCTAAGGCATGGGCTACATTGGCAGACACATTGTTAAGTGTTTGAGCTGTCAAAGAGCCAAATTCAGAAATGTGAGTAACATCCATTTGCTATACTTTTAATGGTAGAATCCGTCTGGAAATAACACCTAGGGAAGGTGGATGGTGGTACACCACACATTGAGCACAATCCAAAACTATTTGACGTGCCTCAGCTCTGGATATCTGAAACTTTTGTTATAAGATCTTAGCATTCACATGATATAGCTGGTGAAATTCTTGAGCTTTGACTACAGGAGAGGTAAAGAATACCCAATCCTGTCTAGTGCACATATCCACCTTGGCATTGCCTTCACTGAGTGGACCTGGAAGGCCAGTATGTGCACGGATGTGCTGAGGAAAAAACCTCTCCTTACACTGCAAAATCAAGTCTTGCAAGTGGTTAAATAGGACAGTGACCATACTGGATGATTTGATTGGTCCTGCCACTTCAAACACCTTTAAAGCATTAACCACATAGGCTGAGTCAGATATCAAGTTAAAGGCAAAATGGCATTCTTTAAACACTTCACATACTATTTGAAGATCTACTATCTGAGGAGTACCAGGAGTAAATTGATGTTGAACTGGTTGTTTGCCTTGCACCATATAGGCACCTACTCCTGTTTTCGAGCCATCAGTGAATACATTGACAGCTCCTGCCACCAGCTCTGTGACGGTGACCTTGGGAAAAATTATGGGGTGCTCCTTAAAAAATGTAAGAGGATGTTGTGGGTAATGATTATCTATTTTTCCAGCAAAGGTACAGCGAAGAATTGCCCAATCATCAACAACAGCACACAGGGTGTTAACTTGTGCTGCTGTGTATGGCACAATTATTATGGCTGGTGCATGCCCAATCCTTTCAGAATGTCATAAAGGGGTTTCAATTCATAATTTGCAATCCTAAGATATCCTCTAATCCAATTAATATCTCCCAACAGCTCTTCCTCTGAGTTTGTAGACTCGGGAGTTTCTATATCAGCAAGGTTGGGGCACAACTCTCCCCCTTCACTCTGTCCTTCTTCACTGCCTGCCCCCTCTGATCTCTCCTCCCAGCACCTCCAAGTTGGCCTGTTATCAGCTTCAGGTGGCCTTGGCAAATGGAACCACACCTGCCTAGAACCAATCCACAGGTTTTGATCTTCCACAGAGACAAAAGCAGAAACTCTTTTCCCAAGTAACATATTCTTATAAACAGATTTCAAAGTCAGGATATCTTTAAAGTATATGCATTTGTTTAGCTTAGCAGCCTTAGTAATCAGTTGTCTCTCTGCAGTTAGCTCATTAAAAGTTAAAAAATTACAAGAAAATGGAATAACCAGAATCCAGACTCTCTGTTTATATGCCATCTTTATGTGGCTTTTTTTGTCATTATTTCCTTCCCCATTTAGAGGTTTTGAGAGTCTAAATCTGTTTTATTGAGAATCTTAAATCATTTTTCAACTCAAAGAGCTATTAAAATGCTGCTATCGCTTTAAATGCTGACTCCACCCCTCTTGGCTGCTTTTCAATATGGTGTAGGAACCCACAAATCTCTCCCACTGCTAGCAAGCAGAGCAGACTCAGAAAAACCTTAATGAAGCAGCTCCTTAAGAGCCAAAAAAATTGGATGTGAGGTTGAAGACCCCATCCTTGTATTACCTTTAATTCCTACCTTAAAAATCTTCTTGGAGCCCTTACCAAACAGCCCCAGCTTTGCTAATGCTTTTACTTTCACTTTGAGCTCAAGTTTGCAACTGCTGTTGCTTTCACTTTAAGCCTAAGGTTGCTGTGCACCCTTTAAGCTCAAGGTTGCCGTGCGTCCACAGCTACAAGAGGTTACACCCACTCGTCAGTGAGCTCCCTCTTCTCTGCCTTATCTACAGGTCAGAGCTACCCGCTTTGACTGCGGATCCCAATTTACCTGGGACTTACCGGTCGATCCCCCGACTGCAGAAAGTTCTGATGCCTGAAGCTCGCAGGAGTTGCTTCCAGTGCGGGCCACCACTTGTCGTGCGCACCCTTGCCAGCAAGGAAAGCACAACACCCAGGATCTTCTTTCAGCAGTTTATTCGGGACATTTACAATTGTTCTCTCTTTGTTCTTCTCTCTGCTTCTCCTTCTCCTCTCCGGGAAACCCCGCCCACTGACTAGAAACTCTCAGGGCATCCAATCCCAATAAGCCATGTGGGCACAGCTCATAGGTCCACATACACAACCTCAAACCACGCCCCAGGCTCAAGCCAAATAAGGAGTTGTTTATCAAAAGAGAGCACTCACCCACAGCGGGGTGGGTGGAGGCCGGAAATCAGCACCATCTCTAGGGCACAGCAGCAGGCATCTCTCTACAGACTGGGAGTGGTAACCTACTGCTTTAATCTCACATCTCCAGAAACATAGATCTGTCTCTGTTTCTATGAGTTCAAGGCCTAACTACTAAATTAAAGGCATAGCTCACACCTTTAATCTTATCTCTAGAATATGGTGGAGAGTTGAACCTAGAAGTGAAACAATTGGATGAAGAAGATATATAAGACAGGCAGAGGAAGACAGAGATTTATTCTGTAGACTCAACAGGAGCAAGGCTGAGCAAGCTGGAAGACAGCTTTTACCTTGAGAAGTTTACTGGGTGAGATTTGACTGTGGTGTGTTTTCCCTCTCTCATATTCCAGCTTTTCCCAATATGTGACTCTGAGTTTTCATTTAATAACAAATAGAATTTGTGCTCAAGTTACTAATTTGAAAAATTCTGTTTCAGCTTCTGATCTGTGACACAAGAAATTGAAATAAAAAATAATTCTTCATGATTAACTGGAATTAATATATTGTGGTTATTGAAGACTACAGCAAACATCTATATGTCTATTTTTCTCAGCAGATATATAATCCTTATAGTTAGGATATCACAAATTTCCACACAACATTATATTCTGTGAATGAAATACTTTGCACACTATATATGATAGTTATCAAGTTTATAGTCTTTTATTTTTTTCTTGTTTTAGTATTTTCTTGTATTGCTTTATATAATTCATAAGGTCACTCATCATCTGCTAATCTCAGAAAATATGATATCAATAACTACAAAAATTATAATTTTATAATTCTAATTGGCTGATACCTAGTTGTTTGGTCATAAGTTATTCTGGGTATATCTGTGAGGATAAAATTTTAATGGTGTTTGCTATTTAATTGGTGGGATAAAGCAAACTGCCTCATAGAAATAGGTAAGCAGCAAAGTAAAGGAATGATTAAGAGAACATTCCTTTGCTTGGTAGAATTCCTTATGAATTGTCACTTTTTATGATCTTTTAAATAAGATGTTTCAAAGCTACAAGACTCTTAGTTTCAGAGAATCATCAATAACATTAAATCATATGCATATTAGAGCATAAATTCTACCCATCCCTATAGAGAAATTTAATACTTTATCTTACCATCTTGTACATACTCTGCTCAAGACTGAGAAAACCATTTCAATTTAAAGAAAAAAAGAAAGAAAGAAAAGAAAAGGAAAGAATTGACTGAATAAAATTACAAGTGTGTTCTTTGTATTTTCTAGATACAGTGTTGTTAACTATGCAAACAAATATGCAACTAGTTTTTAATTGAATTTAGTTACCAGATTCTATATTTACTAAATATATTTATCATTCTATATTTATAGATATCTACCCAATATTACATATTATGCTAAGTTCAATAGATAAATGTGAATTGTCCAAATTGTTTCAGTATCTAATCTGTGTTAATGTTCATTGAAGAATTTCAAATCTTCACTTGTCAGGATACAATTCTCTAATAATATCTAATCACAGGAGAAAAGGAGCAAATGCTTTCTGTACTTGAAGTTGTGTTGATGCACTTAAAAGCATTGGTCATGCTTCCTGCTGGATTTTTAAAGAAAATTTGAGACCCTTTTTTATATAAAAGCAACTCATAATCAGCACAGATATTGCTTAAACTTGAGGCTAGAAGAGACAGACTCTTCTAGAAAATTAATTCATTATATTACTCTAAGAGGTTGGTAGAACCTTCCCAGCAATTCTATACTTTTGATCTTTTAAAAAAAGTCCTTTCAGATTTTATGCTTAGACCTGTCAGAATGTACAAAAGTTGTTATTGCCAGTTGAATCAGTTTTCTAGTCACTCTTATTTCCCACCAGATTAATCTACATAAAACAAAATTCTTCCCTTATTTGACCTGAGAGATATAAAACATGAATACAAATGTTTTCAGAGAGGAAAGGAAAGAAAAGCAAGAGCATTAGAATGAAAAAAATATAAGCTGAATGTAACAGTCAAGAATTGGATGTCTCAAGCTTCCTAATGAGACACTGTAGAGAGGAATGTCCCTGAAAGTCATCAAGGCTAGAGCTTACAGATGACCTCTCTTGTAGCTGACCTCTACAATTATATATGATTTCTCTTGACTGTATATGTGTAGCTATTTGCAGAATTACACAGGCTTAAGAATTACACAATTCTATGTTCCATGAGTGGAGCATGACTAAATAAGCAAGTATCACCAATAAACATTGCTCTGATCTCATTAATAAATATTAAAACAAGTATCAAAGGGAGCTATATTTTCAAATCTCTTATTGGGTAGAACAGCATCAGGGAGAATGAAAATAATATATCAGGTATTAGAAGTACCATATAGTACTTTAACTTTTTATACAGGGGCAACATACAGATGTTCAGTAACCATGTGAGATAGTGGTAGGAGTGTAACATGAGGGTATGCATCAGGGCTAAAGAAAACCCAAGTTTAATTATTTTATGTAACTTTATTGAGTTTCACTAAGAGCTTAAATGTTCAATAATCTCATTGTTGGAGACATAGACACAAGTTATCAACAAAAAAGAGAAACAAAATACCGATTCAGAAGACATCTTCTGTCAGTAGCAAGAACAATTTTTGAAAGAGGCCCAGCAGATCACCATCAAAAATCTCCACTCTGGAATGCAGTATGGCAGTTTTTCAGAAAACTGAGAATCAATTTCCCAAGGACCCGACAATACCACTTCTGGGTCTATACCCTAAAGATTCACAGTCACACTCCAATGGCATTAACTCAACTATGTACATAGCAACATTATTTGCAATAGGAAGAACCTGGAAACAACCTAGATGTCCCTCAACTGAAGAATGGATTATCAAACTGTGGTACCTCTACACAATGGAGTACGAAAGAATGTAAGAAAAATGATATCCTAAAATTTGCAGGAAAATGGATGGATTCAGAGAGTATCCTCCTGAACGAGGTATCACAAACCCAGAAAGATAAACAGGGGATGTACTCACTCATTAGTGGACTCTAAACAACAACAAAAAAAGCATGCCCAAGCTGCAAACCACAATCACTGAACAGCTTGGGATTGGAAACACCTTGGACTGACTCGTTGGATTTCACTCCTTCTAGAGGAACACCTGACTCAGTCTTGATGTTGTGGGGAGAAAACGGGATTTGTCAGGAGTGGAGGCTGAACTAAGCAATATTCAGCTTGGGACCTTGGGACGGCCTGCCCATGGAGGGGATGTGGAGATGTGGAGAAGAGAGAATTACCTGATGTGGTGGGAGGGGGAAGGGACCTTGAATAAGGATATACAAGGATAGAAAATGTGACTTATTTATTCATAATACAAAAAAAGAAAAATCTCTACAAGGATCTAGAGTTAACTATAAGGGGCAGTGGTGCAAGTCAGGAAAATAAACTGGGCAGCTCATGAGGTTTATTGGGATAAGACACTATTGGGATATTATTGGGATGACTCAGTAGGTGTGGTCAGCTATTGTCAAGTATAGTGACCAAAATTTGATCTCCACATCATGGAAAAAGAGAAATTACTCCAACATGCATTCGCTGTCTTGACTGGAGTTTTTAATCACTGTGAAGAGACAACAGGACCACAGTAACTCTTAGAAAGAAAACACTTAATTGGGGTGGCTTGCTTAAAGTAACAGAGGTTTAATCATTATTATTATCTTTCAATGAGTTTATATGTGTATTAGTCTCATGCTTAGGAAATATTGTTTACTTGAATTCATGCACCACTTTGGACTCTTACAAGCTACCATCTTCTTTTCCTCATGGATCTCTGAACTTTGGAAGAAGAGACATGATAAAGCCATTTCATTTAATGATGTCCAACATCTTTTTACTCTCTGTGCATTGTCAAGTTGGATGAAAAAGCTCCTCTTATAACAGTACTGATTTGTGAGTCTAGCAATATACCATTAGAAATCATTTATTGATGTGTTGGACAGAGTAATAATAGTAGATCTTCAAAAAGGATCCATGGCCTACCTAGTCTCAAGTTCTTCACTTACTTAATGGTAATTACTGCATGTTTTCTCTTGTACATGAATGTTAGCTTTTAGCATCCAGACATGTATTTCATATAAAACTTTTAAAAAGAACTTCTGCCTATATAGATCTTACATCATCATGAAAAAGATATATAATAAACATCAAACATAATAAGTAAATATTTTAATGTAGTAAATAGTCACAGTAAAAACACAAAGATAATATATTGTTTTTAAAATCTTTTCTTATTTTATTTTGCTGATTTAACAAAATGGTCTTCTTGACTTTACACCCTCACCAGTCTCAGGTGGTTCTTACTTTATAGTACCAGGCATAAATTCCCATCTCCTTATTGTCCCTTAAGTCCAATTAAGTAGCCATTATTTGACCACAGTACATAAATGCTAGTATTGAATCTTTAAAAATATCTTGCTGTTCTCAGTTTTTTAAATTCAATTTTATTTAATTAACATTTCTTTCATTTATTTTACATACTGATCTCAGTCTCTCACGTTCTCTCTTCTCCTCCCATTCCCTCCCCCTCCACTCTCATCTACCCCCTCCCCATTTCACTACTCTGTCTTCTTTCAAAAATTGGCAGGCTTCTCATGTGCTTGAACAAAGCATGGCACATCAAGTAGAGGTAGGACAGAGCTCCCTGGGGCAGGAGTATGTTGGGGGGAGATGGGCTCCTGAGCTAGTGGGTTGAGCCTGCTAGGCACAGGGTGTGGGTTAGGGGCAGGATGGATGGACAGAGTAACAAAAGAGATGTCATTCTCATTATTATTGGGATTGTACCCATTGCAGCTGTATAGGACTTGACTGCTTTTCTCTTTTGGGAGTTTATGGGGTTCCTTTAGGTGCTGTGAGAAATCCCTTGGGGAAGAAGCTTCTATGGCCAGTTCTAACTGAAAACCTCTTAGTCCTTTGTCCAAAATGTTGGGTGGCTTCAGCAATAAAACTTTGTTATTTTGGGGGGGGAGTTGTTTGTTTGTTTGTTTGTTTTGCTTTTTATTTTCTCAAAGGCAGTCCAGGTTGTCAATAACCTATAGTGTTAAAAGGGAGACTGAGAACTTTTAGAATCCCCTAACCAACAAGTTGAAAGGAAGTTTTGCATTCATGGGTTATATTGAGATAGTCTATGGCTTTGGTGGCAGCATAGTAAACCTAAGTTTAGTAAATTCAATTTATATTATATATGTGTTGGTTTGTGTGAATCCATACATATACGTGTGTGTGTGTGTGTGTGTGTGTGTGTATGTGTGTGTGTGTGTGTGTGGGTGGGTGGGTGGGTGTGCATGCGTGTATAGAAGATCCTGAAGAAAAATCAAGCTATTGGAGAATATTTCTAGGTAATCATGTGAAAAATATGAGGAAGTTAAAAAGAACAATTGTTTTATGTTCACTGGTTACAACATCAACTGAAGTACTTTCTCCCAAATTTATAAAATAACTAAAGTATAGAAATGGATGAGAAACATCTACTATTTTCCTAAGTGTCAGGCATTTTCTTTGCCTGGAGCATTCAAGATCCAAAAACAAAAACCTTTTTATTTAAATCTTGATTTTAGACTGGAAAGCCTCCCCCACACAATTCTTCCACCTGGGATTGGACTTCTCTTTAAAGACAGAGCCCATCAAAGTTTAGAAAGTAATAAGAATAATTGCTGTTTCACTTTTATAATTAGAATAAATTTTAATATTGTTATGTAAATATCCTAACAAAATACTGTGTGCAAAATTTAAGAGCAAAGGCCTAGCAAGCTAATGAAACTTGTGTTTCGGTAAATTTCATAAAAATGTTTAGTTGACCAACTTGAGAATTATTACCAAGATCTTAGAGGAATTTTTAAGAATTCACAATATCTAGACATGTGCGTAAATACAGTGATAAGATCTATGATAGAGAATGTAACATGTCCAAATAGTGTAGCAAATGTGCGCAAGTGAAAGTATATGTGTGTGTGTGTGTTCAGGGGGTTACAAGTGAGTATGTATAAAGTAATGCTCACATTTATCTTTACATGTTTAAGCTGGAGGACAACTTGGATGTTGTTCTTCATGTGCTGTCTACATTCTTTTCTTCAGGCTGGCTCCATTTGCCTGGAACATGCCAAATAGACTAGGCTTTTGTAGACTCTTCTGCCTCTGTCTTCTTAACTTCAGGACAAAATAAAATGCATGCCAAGCTACCCTATCAGACTCGCCCTAGCAGATAAGGCAAAGTGAGATCTGGACCAGCTGGTCTCTACCTGGGGTTGGAGTGGGATGATGAGTGTTGATGACCCAGAACCCCCTAGACACCAGGGGGAAACACATGCTGGGTCAGAAGCCTTGTCGAAGTAAGAACTCGGTTTATTGCATCAGGCTAGGACTTATATAGGGTTGTGAGAAGGGGGTGGGTGTCTTTGGATGGGGTAGGTGGGGTGGGGAAAAAAGGCCAATAATATTTTACTATGTTAGCAGAGGCTAGGCAAAGTTGGTCTTAGATCAGGCTATGCTGAGTCACTCACACATGGAGTTTATGGCCAGAGACAGGTTGCTCAACTCTAGGAAGATTTAGGAATTTACACTGAGCCTCAACCACACAGTCTCAAAAGGGTCCAGCATTATCCAGATTATTTTTATATGGGTTCAGGAAATGTAATCTTGAACCACAGGCTTGGAAGGTAATTGCTTTACCAGTTGACTTATCTATTTCCAATACATTAACTTTTTGAGAGGTGGCTATGGATCAGAGAATGAAGTTTTAGAGGGATTGAGCAAAATTGATGTATCAAGATATTTAAAGATATCTCCACCAGAGCTAAGTTATAGAGCAAAAAAAGAGAATGAAAAGAAGCCTGAATTCTAAACTGACTTTCACTTCTCTGATGGGAACACATCAGTAAACACTGGGACAATTGTGAAGAGAAATATTTGAAACCTTGTTCTTTACACCAGAATGCAGATAACATTGGTTGGGGGAACCCTGATTTTGGGCTAAGAGTTGGTGCTGCCTCTATGCTCAGGGACCTGCTTTTTCCCCTTGCGGGAGAGGAATAGATGGATCAGAGCCCAGCTCCAGGGATGAGTTGAATTAAGCAAGTCCAATTATAGAGGGGAAAACCTCAAATATTTTTTTTCTCAGACCCTCCTCCCAGCCAGGGGAAAGGGCTTTGATTTTCTGGTGTCTGCATCTGTGGACTCTGTCTTCATCAAGGCCTCAGGCTCAGATCTCAGGTTGGCTTATTCTGAAGTGCTTAGGAGCACATCTCTTAAGGCATTTGATATCACCAGTTTGCACTGGCCAAGGCCAGGCTAGTCTAATGGTATTGTATGAATTAATGAAAACCTAGAGCCAGATATTGAGGAGAGCTCAAATATTGGAGAGATAAACCATGGCCACTTTTCACACAGCCAACTCTTCTCACCTCTTTCCTCAAATCCTCCCTTTGCCAGTCTCACTGTCCTCAGCTTGGTCTCACTGACCTTCAGGGCTTGTCTCTGTGGTACACTCTCTGATATTTCAAGCTATTTTTATTGAATATTCAACTACATCTAGGTCTTTAAAAGCCCATACATTCTACAAGCATTGTCAATAAATGGAGAAGTAAGGTCCCAGAGAAGACTAATTTTCTTTTACTCATCTGTGCCTCCCTATAGCCTAGTTGAAGGGGATGAGTTCAATGCTGTTTGGTACATGAACGGATGAATAAAGGAAAAAGATTAACCACCTTCTATTCACACCTGGACACTAAAAATAATATTTCATAAATTACAAGGAGACAGATTTCATTTCTGTACAAATATTACCAGTTAAATGTGAGAGTGTGTCTTCAGAGTAATATCTTTAACAGAAAATAAGAAAGGTGTCTAATTTTGAAATAGAATTGGAAATTAACTCATGCAGAAATATTAATTTTTCTAACTTGCACTTAATCCCTCTTTAAGTTCAGAGTGCCTTTTATTGCCCATAATTTTAAACAAAGACATTTTATTTTCTCTTAATTAAGTTAGTGAATTTTTGGTAAAGAATATATTCAAAAACTGAAGGAAAATTAAATAACTTCTTTATTCTTCAGATAAATATAAGACTATAGTTTTTAATCTGTGCTCATAGTTATTATTGTGAGTAAAGAAAAGAGGAGAAGCAACTGTTTGTCTCCCCTACAGATCTGTAAAGTTTCTCACATTACACCAAGTGACATGGACTTATGAAGTCAAAGTGTATTCCTGAGAAAGGCCAAAGTTGTAGGAGTTAACTTTTCTATTTGTTGGAAATGTTCATTTAGTCCATCTTCCTTAGCAAGGCTCCCAGCGGCTTTACAGTGAGTTGGTCAAGGACTCTGTAAATGTTCACTGATGGAGAACTGTGAAAATGACTACACTGAAATTGCAGAAATCATAGATATTCTCATTAATAACTAAATCTTTTTCCCAAGTAAAATAATCATAGACTTAATCCTTCAGAACAGAAAATGTAGTGTGTCCCTAAAATAACACATCTATTCATTCTACAACTACATATTAAATTTTCTATTCAAATAAGGTAGTTTTTTAAATGTGAATGATACAGGAGTGAGTTGCCTCTACATAGAGTTAGCCTAATCTAAGGACAAACACAGGAAAAATAATATGGTTTTAGCTAAAGACAAATTATAATAATAGATAAAGCCTGGGTGGAAAATCACGAAGAATTTTAGACAAACATTAGTAAATATATATATCTCTATATATATTATATATATTTGTACTTTAGGGTGAGATTTTAAAATTGAATGGGTATCACTTGGTGCCATTGGATTTAATCATACTGTATAAGGTTCCTAAGACGTTTCCCCCCTCCACTGGTCTGCCTCCCTCCCCTTCTCCTGATCCCCAACCCATAACCCATTCAGTCCTCAAAGGCTGCCAGGTCTCCCTTGAGTATAGAATGGCGAACACTAGACTTTATGAATCTGATATGCAAATGGTTGGGTGTTTTCTACTTTTGTCTTGCAGTTGAGGTTTTATCATCATATAAATTTGCTTAACTCACATTTAGGAAATGGTGTCAGAAGATCTATGTTATACCCTTTGTCATGATTTAAAGATGACTACAAAAGAAAAACAATTTAAATAATTTTCTTTCTCTATTTTATTATCAAATTGAACTATTTTATTTAAGAGATTAATATGAGTAAAAATATGAGTAAATATTACTTTGTTACAATTAGCTTGTATTTTTCTGACTTTCATATATCTGCTTTTTAAATTTTATTTTAATTTTTGCAATTTGATTAGCTTACAAATTTTGGGAGATCTTTTGGAATTCAAAAGATATCTCTGTTTGAAAATTTAATCTTCAAAATTTAAGTACATATTTGTGATTTAAAAAATGCCTGTAGATTATTTTTAAAAGGAAATAAATTTTGAATGACAACCTTGGTGATTATTTTTTTTTCTGTATTTTTTCCCTTTTCCTAAGGTAGTAACACCTTTACAGTTCTGAATATTTGTCTTTAACCAAAACTTTCTTAGGTAGTTTGTGCTATCATCTTGTGTAAAATAAAATGGCACATTTCACAGTTGCACATTTAAAATACTCCTGAAAATTACTGATTTTAACAATGATCCATCTAGGGAGGCCCCAAGACACATACCTGTCATCCTATCCCTATGAAAGGCTGAGATTAGGTGGTCAGAAATGCAAGAACTACTACCTGGGTTAAGAGTAGGCTCAAGGATAGTCTGAGTAATTGAGCAATAATATATCTTAAGATTAAAAAAAATGAGCATAAGATTGCAGCTCAATGACAGCATGTCTGCCTAGTGTGTGTTAGACTCTATAGAGCACATATGCCAGTGTCATTAAAAATTGTAAGTGATAAGGAGAGAAATAAAAGAATAAGTGAGGGGAGAGATTAAAGAAAGAGGTCAAATGAAGGACTCAAACATCAGGAATTCTAGTAAAGGGATTTATTTAATATGAATAAGTCAGAAACAATGACCATGATAATAATTACTGACTCAAACATTAGATACAATCAATTCCATTTTCTATGTTGAAAGCATTTTTGGACTCTGATAAAGCATTCCTAAACATGGAAGCTAAATTAGAATAGCTCCAGCTATAAATTCTATTTTTGTCATTTTTGTATTTCCTTATTTCTCATGTACATTTCTAGGTACAATACAGTAAAAACTATGTCAGCCTTACATAAGTTTTGTAATAAAATTAAAACAGACAATATAATAACAAATTCAAAATTTCAGAAACTTAAATGGTTATATCCCTTAAAACAAGCATACAAATACTCTTATGTAGACATACCAGATTACATAAAGGAGCATATATATATCTATATCTGTATGTGTATGTATATGGTAACAATTAGTGAAGAAAGAAATCATAGAATTGAAATAGAAAGGGGAGACATATATAAGGACTTGTAGTAAATAAGGGGAGGAGAAGAATATCATACTATAGTCTCAAAAATAAAAGAATTCATGATTCATTCTGTGCAGTGCCTCTTGCTTTCTTATTTTGAGCAAAAACTTAACTCTCAAGATGAACCTTTTATCTCTAGGCTGTGGAATAAATTTTGGAACAGGATGGTCATACTTCCATATCTCTGATGTATAACACTCCAACTGTAAAGTTGTTCAGTCAATTTTTTATTTTTAAGTTAACTAATATTAATTGATTATCCCAGGCTGATCAGTTTTTCCTTCCTCTCTTCTCTTCACTGTCTCTTCCTACTATTTTCTCCTGACCGTCTAGTCCCTCTTCTTTCTAACTGGAAAAATGCAGGACAGGCCACCCAGGTATATCCTCCATCTATGGCATATCAAGTTGCAGAAAGACTCTCCTATTAATACTGGACAAGTCAAACCAGTAGGAGAAAGGGTATCAACTAAGAGCAGGCAGCAAAGTGAGAGACAGTATCCCTTCCCTTTGCCAGGAGTCCTACAAGAGAACTAACCCATATGATTTACAGTGTATGTACAGAGGGCCCAGGTCAAGTCCATGCAAGTTCTGTGGTAGGCAATTCAGTTTCTGTAAGATCCTATGAGCCTAGGTCAGTTGACGCTGTGGGTTTTCCCATTGTGTCTGTGTACTCATCTTCCTCCCTCTTCAACAGAATTTTTTGAGATCTGCCTAATGTTTGACTATATGTCTCCCTATCTGCTCCCATCAGTTGCTGGAGAAACCTCTCTGATGACAAATGGATTAGGCAATAATCTGTGGGGGGGGGGAAGAGAGGGAGAGCAAGAGGATGTATGGATAAAAACGACTTTATTTTATAAATAAAATTTTTTAAAGAGAAAAGAATGGGAATTATTTCATTGACCTATTTATTTATGTTATTTATATTTGGTTCTAACCTATGTCTCGAGGTTATCCAGCCTCTGGGTCCTAGACCTCTAGGCATTATCAAGGTGGACTCCCACTCACAGAATGAGTTTCAAACTAGAACAGCCATTATTTGTTTGGCAACTTTTATTATTTCTATGCCACCTTTGTCCCAGCATGTCTTATAAGTAAGGCAAATTGGTTTGGGGCCAGTTTGAGGTCCCTATCCTTTCACTAAAAGACTTGACTGGTTATAGTACATATCTGTTTAGGCACCATAGTTCACCTTGATAAGAATCTTAGCTAGGGTCATCATCACAGATTCCAGGCAGTTTTTATTGCATAACATTTTCTAGCTCATCATGGTGATGCCCCTGATTTCATTGTCTTTCCCAGAATTTTCTTCATCCATCCTGGCTCCACCTGATTAGTATAGTTCCAATACCCCTGGTACACACACACATACACACACACACACACACACACACACACACACACACACGCACACACACATACACACACATCCAGACCTCTCATTCCCATCCACCTGTGGTGGTGATGTCTATTTTATTTCCCCTGCACAGTGAGAATCATGTTTTCTGCCTTTAGCCCATTCTTTTACTTAGCTTCTTTGGGTCTGTGGATTGTATCATGATTATCCTTTACTTTATGGCTATTGTCCACCTAAAAGTGAGTACGTACTATGTTTGTATTTCTAGATCTACATTACCTCACTCAGAATAATCTTTTCTAATTTCACCTATTTTCCAGCAAATTTTATGTCATTGTTTTTAACACATGAGTAATGTTCCATACATTCTGTGGTTGATGGACATTCAAGTTGTTTCCAGGTTCTGGCTATTATGAAAAAAAAACTGCTATAAACAGAGTCGAGCAAGTGTGTTCTTGTGGTATCACCAAGCATTCTTTGGGTATATGCCCAGGAGTTGTATAGCTGAATCTAGTTCTATTCCAAATTTTCTGAGAACTCCTATATTTCTTTCCAAAGTGACTGTACCTATCAGCAATGGAGGAGTGTTTCCTTAGCTCCACATTTTCACCAGCATGAGCTGTCATATTAGTTGTTAATTGTAACCATTCTGGTAGACATAGGATGGAATCTCAGAGTCTTTTTGATTTGCATTTCCCTGAACACTAAGGATGTAAAATATTTCTTTAAGTTTTACTCAGTCATTTTAAATTGTTCTTTTGCAAAATCTCTATGTAGGTTTGTAAACCATTTTTTTAATTAGATTATTTGGTTTCTTGATGACTAACTTCTTGAGTTCTTTACATATATTGGAAATCAAGTCTCTGTCAAATATGAAGTTGGTGAAGATCTTTTTCCATGCTCTCAGTAGCGACATTGTCCTTTTGATGGCATACTTCACCTTGCAGAAACTTTGCAATTTCATAAGGTCCAATTTATTAGGACCAACATCTTAGGCTCCACATCCCTGAAAAGTTGTTCAATTTAAATTGCTAGAAAACTGATGCATGTAGTTAAACATTGATTGGTAGTCATTTTCTGTACTCATGATTTACGGTATTAAACCCTACTTTAATGATGCACAGTGGCAGCTGCACTGTCTCCTACACAGCCATGTGATACAGTAAGCTTCTCAGCATTTTTTTATAAAATCCATGATCCATTCTGTCTTATATTTTTTTCTCAAGTGTAAGCAACTATAAGTGATCTGGAATATTAATGCTGTTTTTAAAATTATGCTGTTTAACAGGTGAGGACACTAAGTGTTTTGGATTCCAGTTTCAGTTATGACAAGTTAATCAGAACATAATCCAATCATAAGAAGAATAATATACACAGGATTCTGAATTTATGAATTCAACATAAAATGTGTACACCTAAAAATACATTCTTTGTTTCTCTAATTCCCAATTATTTATATTGTGATAACTATAATTTTAATGTGGTAAGAAGACTTGGTGTTCAATCTCTAATGCAATTACCAGATCATAAACCCTTTAACCCACTATGAAAAAGAAGTAAGGTCATTGGAGACTTGGCTTTGAAGAAAATATTGGGATAGTGGTATCTATCTCTCTCACACATATGCATACATAGCCATGTTAAGGATGAGCTCTTCTATCAAAGTCACAAAGCAATTTGAAACTATCCCCTAGCAACAAGCCAACAGAAGGAAACATGAAAGACTGACTGATGAAAATCTTATCTTTTAACTTGATTATCTCAGTTGTTTACTCATAGTAATAGGGATCTGGCTAAGAAACTGTATTTATATAAAGGTCTTTGAATAGGTGATTAATTAAATTAAGGTTGCTAATGTGAGTTGTTAATCCAATCAGAATAATGTTCTCATAAAAATATAATTGTACAAAGAGACAGTTGGGATCTATGCACATAGTGACAAAAGTAAGTTGGGGGGGGTGTAAGGAGAGACAGAAAGAGCATCCAAAAAAAGGCAAATGTTTGATGTTGGGCCTGTAGCCTCATTTTGGAGAACAATACGGTGTTTGTTACTATTTGACACTACAGTCTATGAAATTTTCTTATGTCTTACAAGATAAACTGGTGTAGAAGAGAATCTGAAAGTAAGTTATTTAAACCAAAATTAGCCTTAGAATTATTCTGCTAAAAGCACCCTTGGGCTCATAGTTCTTGTGGCATGTACCTAATACTTTGAAGTTATGTTTTGTTCCCACAATTCAGTGTTATTCTCTAATGTCCCCAATGCCTATTATACTGGTTTACACAGTTTTACATATTAAAATTTTAACTTGTTTATTTTTTGCCTTATCATCATGTTTTTCTTTCCTATGAAATGAGCTCAATAAAATAAGAGAATTGTCTGTCCAATGTCTGGTATGGCATGAACATTCTAAGTAATTGAGTAATTATGAAAACATAGAACTTATAATTAAAACTATCTAAAAGATAGAAAACAGAATATAAGACAATATATGTGTACAGTGTTTGCATTTATTTTAAGCTTATTTTCGGAATAAAGTATTTTGGGAATTTGAAATCCTCAGTTCTCACTTGAACACTTAACATTTTAAGAGTTATAGTCAGAGATGTTCTGGTGCCACATAAATTTAATTTTTATTTTCTCTGCATGGATTTATGAGAGTGATTATGTATGTCTATCCTTACAGATAACTATCTTCACAGAACCCTTCATTAACCTCCAATCTGTTTCATTTTCAAATCAGATCAAGTCTAACAAATAGAATCAATTCAGATTCCCATTGTAGCAGGAAATCAGGAACTATATATGTGAACGATCGTGTCAGAGGACTGGAGATGAGCAGGGCGTGGTTAACTGGAAAGGATTCTGGAAGTAGACCTTCGAGGGAGAGGACCAGGACAGGAACCCGGCATTCTCGAGAGAGAGTTCCCGACCGAGTGCACAGTGGGGATGAGGAGTTTTCCTTAGAAACGCTCCAGTGCACTGCAACCTTATCCTTTCATTTTCTCTTAAAACTGTCTCTGTTTTGTAAGTGATTTTCACAAAATAAACCCCATTTAAAACATATCTCATGGCGGGTTTTTATGGCGATAATTGGCGCCTGAACACAGGGCTAATTCCACAAACCCACCAGGTTCCTCACCCGCCCACGGAGCCGGTCTGAACAACTTTGATTACCAGCTGTGCACAAGCCTCCTGTATGCAACCAGGAACGAATCTGCGCAGCAGACCTCCTGAGAGATGGATTGACCCGTTCTAGTGGAGCACGCCTGGTAGGATTTGTTGAAAGATCTGAGAAAGACCCTCCCAGCCGAATCGCCACCTCGTTTCCCACACCATTGCTGCCGCTGCTGATCACGACAGCAACATCTGCTGGCCATAAGTTCTCAGTACATCTGAGTATATTTTTTTCTTCCTTTTCTTTTCTACATATTTTTTTTCCTTTCTACAATGTCTTACCAGATAAATGTTCAGAATATTTCTCACTTTGTCACAGTGGTGATAAAGGATTGTTTCCAGGATTACGCATTTGGAGGTTATCTCCACCCAGGAGTTCTTTTGCTTTTTTGTGTGATAATATATTTCATACTTACCTATTTTAAGGCATCTCAACAAACAGAGTATGAGGCTAAGATGTCTGGCATGGATGAACGTATTAAGACACTCCAGAAATTCATTGTTTCCATAGAAGAGAGGTCTACTTTGATCACAGAGGAATTTAGAGCTCATATTGATGAAAATTTTAGGAAATTGGATGAAAAATTTAAAAAAAAAATGGATGAAAATTTTAGAATAATGAATGGAAACTCTAGGAAATTTGAACAGAAGATAGTAAAATGGATGGATGTGGAGACAGGGAGGATTTTCCACTCTATGAAATTGTTGGAGAGATCATTTATAGAAGACTATAAAACACTAGAAAAGACCATTACCACTAGGTTACAAGATTATGAGGCTCATTTGGAGGTTTTAGAAAAGGATCTTGAGGCAACACCTGCTCAAGATAACCCAGAGCCCCCTCTTAAACGGTGCTACTGCAGGGAAGGTTCTTTACCTAGAGTGGTTACCATGAGGGGACTACCCCCCGTCCTTCCAGCTCTGTTCCCAGTTGTGGCAGAGGCCAAAAAACCACAACCACATGGAAGGGCTTCTGACAATGTGGGATACAATTATGAACCTACACCCATGAAGGATTTAAAAACAATAAAGGAAGCCATAGTGAACTATGGTGTACAATCATCTTTTGTGAGGCAATCCTTGAACTCATGGTCAGCACAGAATTGAGTAATTCCTGATAACTGGAAGAATTTGGCAAACGCAGTGTTGAACGATGGCCAAAACTTCCAGTGGAGGAATTGGTTTAGAGAAGAGGCTAAAGCCTTGGAATCTCGAGATCAAACTGGAAATGTTACCGTCTCCAAGGACCAAATCCTTGGGGAAGGCCAGTTTGCTGATTTATCAGTTCAGGCTACTTTTGATGACCATGCTCTGTTGCTGTGTCGCACTGCCGCCTTAAATGCTTGGGAAAAAGTTTTGGACCCAGGACAGAGAATTGAGTCATATACCCAGATTAAACAAGGTCCAATGGAGCCTTATACAAACTTTTTACAGAGGTTGACTCAGGCTGTAAATAGAGCAGTATTGGATTCAGAAGTTAGGAAACAATTGATACTCTCTTTGGCCTTCGATAATGCTAATATGACATGTAAAAAATTGATCATGCCATTAAAGATCAGGGGTGCACCCTTAGACGATTGGATTCAATATACACTTAATGCTGAATATCTACACCATAATGAAGAGAATTGGGTAGGTCAAGCCATTGCTAATGCTAAGATGAGAAATCAAGGCATTATTTGCTTCAATTGTCTTAAGCCAGGCCATATAAAGAGAAATTGTAGACAAAGCATACGTGGGAACTTTTCCAATCACAGGAGTGACTTAAACAGAAAACCACTACCTCCTGGACTATGCAGGAGATGTAACAAAGGCAGACATTGGACGAATGAATGTAGATCTATAAGAGACAAAGATGGCAAGCTTTTACCATCAGGAAACGTAACTTGGGGCTTCCCCAGGGAAGCCCCCAAGAATCAGACCTCCAAGCCAAAAAGGGTTCAGTCATATCCAGTCACAGTAGAAGAGCAGTGTCCTCAGAACAAGTAACAAATCCCAAGCCTGAAACAGTAGATCATGTAACCATAGACAATAGATTGCCCTTACAAGAGAAGTTGATGATATCCAGCAAACCAATAAAACGCATATTTTGGCAGACCTCCATAAATGAACAAAGACCAAAGTTGACAATAAGAATAGACAATATTTTTATGCAGGGCTTAGTCGACACGGGGACTGATGTTTCGATCATAACTCAGCAGGCCTGGCACCCCAGGTGGCCTCTTAAGGAGGTGGATGTTCAATTTTTAGGTATTGGGACATTGGCTCAGGTAAAACAGAGTGTGAGATGGCTAGAATGCATAGGACCAGAAGGACAAAGAGGGAGATTGAAGCCATACATGGCCAATATAGCAGTGAACTTATGGGGTCGTGATCTCCTATGACAATGGAACACTCAAATTAAGATTTCTCCAAGCCTACATACTAGCCAAAGAACTAATTGTACCCTTGAAGGTAAAACCTCAAGAGGCTACGTAAAACAGCCGTCGTTAATTCAGGTTGCATAAAGACACCGTCTTAAATGTGCAAGCACCCCTAAGACACTAACAGTACTGCCTTTGAAATGGTTGATGGATAAACATATTTGGGTCCAACAATGGCCTTTGAAAGAGGAGAAATTGCTAGCCCTAGAACAATTGGTGCAGGAACAGTTACAAGCTCAACATATTGAAGAATCGACCAGCCCATGGAATTCCCCTGTATTTGTGGTCAAGAAGAAGTCTGGGAAATGGAGAATGGTGATGGATTTAAGATGATGCAATTAATGGTGATGCAATTAATAAGGTGATTCAGCCCATGGGCACCCTACAATCTGGTATACCTTTACCTTCTTTGCTACCTAAAGGATGGCCTATAATAGTTATTGATCTGAAGGATTGTTTTTTTACAATACCTCTACAGGAACAAGACAGGGAGAAGTTTGCTTTCACTGTACCTAATTTTAATAATTCATACCCTGTAAAAAGGTACCAATGGAGGGTTCTTCCACAAGGAATGATGAATCGCCCCACCCTATGCCAATATTTTGTCCAACAGCCATTGGAAGTGATACGCAAACAATTCCCACAATCTATCATTTACCATTATATGGATGATATATTGTTAGTGGACCCAGACGTAAACACCTTAGAAAGACTGAGGAATTGAAGAAGGTGTTGCCTGATTGGGGACTTCACATTGCCCCTGAAAAGATACAAAGAGGGGATTCTATCAATTACTTGGGATACAAAATAGGCTTGCAAACAATTAGACCTCAGAAGGTACAACTTAAGAGGGACAGATTAAAGACACTTAATGATTTCCAGAAGCTATTGGGGGATATAGCCCACATGCGTCCGGTTATTGGTATTAAAAAGTATAAACTGGTTCATCTGTTCAAAACTTTAGATGGAAATAAGGATCTGAATAGTCCCAGGGAATTCTCTGCTGAAGCCGAGAAAGAATTAGCATTGGTAGAAAAAATATTACAAGAAGCACATGTTAACCGTATAGACCCAAACCTCAACTGCATCCTGGTTATTTTGCCTTCTGAATGTTCCCCTACAGGGGTCATAATGCAAAGGGAAAATATTATCTTAGAATGGATATTTCTGCCACATAGACCAAGTAAAAAACTAAAAACATACATTGAAAAGATTTCAGATTTGATTTTCAAAGGAAAATTCAGGCTTCGACAATTGACTGGAAAGGATCCAGCAGAAATTGTTGTACCTTTGACTAATGAGGAAATTGATCGATTATGGGCAGACAATGAACCTTGGCAAAAGGCCTGTA
>PVIH01020960.1:0-31016 GCA_004025045.1 Sigmodon hispidus | reverse complement strand
AGGTTTCAAGTGTGGGGGACTACTCCTGGCTTTTTGCATGGTTGGTTTGGGGAATTTGAACCCAGGTCCTTATGTTTGCACAACAAATGTTCTTTCCCATTTTCTCAGCCCCCAGAGTTGCACTCTTAACACAGTTTTACATAAGAAAAAAGGTTTAATTCTGCAACATTGCATAGGTCATGAGAACACTGTGAGTAGCCATGGAGACAGCAGGAGATTTACTGAGAATAGCCAGAATAGTGAGAAGGTACAGTTGAGTGGAGAGTTGTGTGGCATACATGGACTTCCTGACTTTTAGCTGAGTACTGTAATTGAGCAAACCCTCTCCCTTGACAAGGAAAGCGTGCAGAATTGGAACCCTTGCTGACCAACTTAGGCACAAGGCAATTGGGACAGCAAGCCCAGGGTAATTCAGATGTGAAGCAGATTAAATTCATTTGCACTTGTCAGCCCTGTCCTCTATGGAGGAGTGTTAACTCAGCTCTGCATCAGTTCAGTGAGGTTAGCCATTGTTTTGGGATCACTACCCCAGCATCTTTTGCATCTAGAAAAGAAGTGTGTGATTAAAGTTGAATAGACTTACACTTTTCTCTTGTGATTGGCTGTGCCTGTTCTTCGTCAGAATAGTAAAAGAGCAGTGGGAAGAAAAAGAAGCTAAAAAGAGATAGGCAAGGGGGCTGGGGAGATAGTTCCATTGGTAAAGTATTTTCTTTGCAAGCTTAAAGACCTGAGTTAGAACCCTAGAACTTAATTAAATAGCTTGGGTAAATATCATATACTTGTAATCCCAGTGCTGGGCAAGCAGAAACAAGTGGATTCCTGGAACTTCCTGGCCAGTCAGTTTAGCCTATTTGTCAAGTTCTAGACTGATAATACCCCTGTATCAAAAAAGATGGGCAGTTCCTAAAAATGATGTCTCAATTTATTCTTTGGTCTCCATACTTTCGTGCACACATATACACACACACATATCAGCCACAAGATGATCTAGGTGAGGTGCTGAGAAAGAACAGTTTCCTCAGTGGAAATGAGGAATGCAGGGTTGGGTACCAAGCCAGGAAGGCTGCTCTGATGCTAGGGGCGTCCACTACTTGCTTGAATCTTCATTCTATTGCTTCTTTGTTTGTTTCTCTCATCTTTAATAAAACAATAACACAGCCCAAATTGTAGAGTTGCTGAGAAATGCAAAATAAATAATGTATGCAAAACCACTAGACGGGTGTTAAGAATTATCGTTAAACACAATCTCATTTTCTTGTCTAACCCAGTCCAATTCCAAACAGATATAAAAGCAAGCTGCTTCCTAATTTGGGGCAAAAAAATTCTGACCACAGTCCATCTTGTCAAAGGTCCTTTCCATGGATTTGCAACACATCTGAAAGATTTTTGCAGTATTTTTCCATCAACTATAAATATGTTTATGCTTTTATGTTTTTCTCATTTTTAAAGAAGTTGCAGCTCAGCATTAGATTTCCCAGCTTTGCCTTCAGTATCCCATCCATCTCTATGTGCATGGCACCTCCCGAGTGGTTAAATGCACTGTGGGGCTGTGTCAGCACACTCCTCTGTGGAACAGGTTACTCCAGTGTTGCTTGTCCAACTGCCGGGTTCCTCTCCTTTGACCTCTTTGTTGGTTTCTCTTTCAAACCCTCCACATGGTTATTCAACCAGGAATCTTTATCTCTTGCCCTATTCACTGTTTTCTCACTCCACCTCTCAAGGGACTAACAGATAATCCCCTCCCCCAGGCTATTACATTCATGTACCTTTCTTACATTTTAAGAGAACATAAGGGAACACAAAGACATGGTAAGCAACTTTCATGCAAAGATGTGAAAAATGATGTTGACTCTTCCAGGAAGAATCGTGGCAGACTCTTCTTGTCTGCAGCTGGCTGTTGAATGGAAGGTCCTAGGTTATTTTTCTTGCAGTCCTTGAGTCAGGACAGCAGCAAGGGCACTGGGGAAGTGATTGTGGGTATCCTTTGTGCCAAAAATGAGAAGTTTTGTGGTTGGAAAAAGAAAGGCCTGCTAGCAAAAAGGTCATCAAAGATCATATGTAGGGAACGGAAATAAATGGATGGAAACAAGAGGGGGCAGACAAAAGAAGGTCTACATGGTAATACTTCTGCTCCTATTTGTCTAGAAGACAAGTATAGAACAGCCATTCCTCAAGGTTTTCATGTGGCCCAATGAGAAATGAAATTCTGTTTGGAGGTAGATAATGAAAGGCTAAAATCAGTGTCCTGAGAACAAAAGACATGGAAAAATCTAAAGAACAAAACTGGGTTGAGCTGACAGAATGTCTTATGTAATCTTTGGAAATATAAAATATGGTACAACATAGAAAATCTGTAGTGAATCACTTTCAGCAAGCCTTGGCCCAAGATGCCTTGCATGAGAGTCAATGAACCCCAGAATTCAGGAAGCTGTCGAAAACCAGCAGACCTTTGGAGAACAAACAGGGATTGGATTTTGCACACTTGGCATGGCCATATTCATTCTTATGTCCTAGGAATTCCTAAAACTCCTTTATACACACTTCATCTTCTTTTTACCTCAAAGAAAAGTAATTTTATGACTCCATCACCACAGATAAACTGGGCACTGAGAAATCAAGCAACTTTTTCAAAGTCATACAGCTACAGTGTGATTGAGTTTCATTTGCTCTCTCTGCAGGGTCTAATTTCTTAGCATAAAAAAAAAACCCTATAAGATGATGACTCAATAAGCCTCATCAGATTCTTTAAAAGGGAAAAAAATTATACAGGGAAGAAGCAAAGAAAGGGATCATTTGCTTCTGGGCTCTACCAGTTGTCAGTCACCAACCAAGACCATTGCCTCCTCTGGGTGGAGATTCTCCTAATGTCCTCTCACACTTCACTACTAAAATCACTAATGTGCATCGTCAGACACAAATATTTGTTAGCTCTTCAAAATGTGGGCATAAAGAAATACAATTTTAAAAATTTTGATTTTCCACCCAGGCAAAAAATTTCTCAGATGCCACATGACCCAGAAGAGGAAGTGCTGACTGGAGTCTCTGAATACTTTTTGGAATATGTAAAGTTAAGATTCACTTTAGAGAAAATATCTGAGGCTAATCTTAGGGCTATATTAGAATAGTGAGTCAAGCAATTTGAAGGGAAAGATTCTGTATCTTAATTTAATATTCAAAAACAACAAATATTCAAATAATAATATTGTCACCTCGAAATGAAAAGTAAGTAATGCTACTTTGCTGGCAGTACATGAAGATTAATGAACACAGAAATAATATGCTGTTTATAAAGTTCTGGAGTCTAAGAAGAAACACTGTACAAAATGGATTTTCTCCAAAAGCACCAAAGGAAATATATACTAAGCCCTTCCATCTAGTCTCAGGACAAACCAACAGCTAGCAATATAGTATAGTGTGTGTGTGTGTGTGTGTGTGTGTGTGTGTGTGTGTGTGTGTGTGTGTTGAGCACCCACACCCACAATAGCACTGAGGTCTTCAGGGCTGGTAAAGTCAGTTTCTCTTAGAACATATAAAACATTTGGGGAAAGTTGCATGATTCTCACATAACCAAAGACCGCCCTCCCCCAGAGAGTAATATATTCTGCAAAGAAAGTGAAATGTGGGGGAAAAAGGATAAGTAGAGGGGGTGCTGAATCAGACTGTTCAACCAGATTCAATGAAAGGAGGCTTTCAGATGACAGACAGTGCAGCCCCTGATGCACAGGTATGGAGGCCAGATGGTCCAGGCAAAGTAAGTGTACCACCCTCAGATGAAGTGCCTCTGGAATGTTCAGGTAAAAGAAGGGTGAAGGGGGCTGAAGGTGAGGAAGAGACAGCAGAAGGAGATGCTCCTGAGGCGAGAGGGCATTGGGGGTGACTAGGAAAGGTATGGCTTCATTTGAAACGTGACTGAAGGCTCCTGATAGCTAGGTTTCAGCATGGAGAATGACATGCTGGCATGTCATATTGGGTGAATCTGTTAGAAGCTGCAGAGTGAAAAGTGGAAAAGCAAAAGCTGAAAAAGCTTCTTCTTATACTCCAGGTCATATTTGTAGTTGGATTCAGATTGTAGGATGGAAATGGAGGACAGATTGATTCAGAATGTATTGAAACATAACCAAGAGGACTGCAGACAAGGCAGGGTATCAGAAACTCAGAAATTAAAGGTAACTTCTGTATAATATAGTGATGACATTCTGAAGTGCGAGAAGATCGTGAGAATTAGTTGGCATTGCTTTCAAATGTCAAATGTTCAGTTTAAACATGAAGGTTTGTTTATGGTTGTGGATTTTTGTGTTGTTGGATTCTAATGCTGGGGTTGGCTTCAGAGCCTCACACATACACAGGGAAGTACTCTACAACTTCAGTACACCCTTAGTCCCTCAACATGTCAAGTTTGAAAATATCTGTCAGATTTTTAATTCTCGTGTCAGATAGCCAAATTAAAGGTCAAATGGATGCATGTAATATAACATGTAACACTTCAAATTCATATATGTCTATATACATACAGAGTGTATATACACATGTAATGTATAATCATGTATGAAAGAACACATGTAAGCTACTAAGGAATGATATAGAATTACATTATTTTTATTGGGCTTAGCTCTATCTTATACAAACTAAAGTCAGCTTTTAAAGATCCCTCCAGGGACAGCAGAAAGGGGAGCAGAGGGCTTGAGAGATAGGCATGAAAGAAGCAGATGAAATCTGTTTCCTACACATGTAGCCTGAGTACATGACCAGAGGTGGCATCAGTGATCCAAAGAGAACAAGAGCTGGAGCCACAGATTCAAACAAAAGTGATAGGTTCAGGCATACATGCAGTTATTCTCACTGGTACTGAATGTGCATAGACATGTTCAGTTTACAATATAAAACATAGATCAGAAGACATTGGAACTTCTTAGGTAACTGGTTGGAGTGATGAGCTTGCACATCAGGAAAGGTCAGTGGGAAGTGTATGGATGGAGAGCAGGACATCTGCTCAGTGAGACAGAGCATTTGCATATCTTAGGAATGAGACAGCAAACACGGGCTCATCATAGACTTGTTGGCAGTGAAGTTATAGGCTAGGACTGTAAAAAGTCAAAACTCCGTAAGATTAAAAATAATGAATACCTGGAGAAGACATACAACCTAAAAGGGAGCTAATGTGCTGGGTGGAATTTGTATGGGCACTCAGCTGATAAAACAGAAAAACCCAATTCAGTGGTCAGTCTGGAGAGCACAGTGAGAAATGGAGAGATGCTATAAGAATTATCCTTCTTGGTCCTAAGTGCTTACCTTAAAAGCTAATTCCAGATAGCAAACCAGAGTGTAAAAGGAGTTCCCCAGCCTCAACCATTAGTTCCCCAAAACTGTCCTGTGACCATATGGACTGTAGGCCTGGGACACTGGCCTAGATGTTGGAGACCTCACTAGAAAGAAGTGAAGTCATTCACAAAGGTCACATTGGTGATAAAGTTCACAGAGATCAGAGAAGCCTTATAGTTCATTGTTTCACTTATGGGTCAGTCATCCAAAGGCCCATTTTCCACCTGTCTGCATTCCCTGTTTTGTTCCTGCGGGAGCAATTGAGGAAGATGTTTCCAGGTGGGCCATTATCTCTGCATTCCTTTATCCTGTCAAACCGGTGACAGTCTTGATACTTTGCTAGCCCTCTTTTCCAAAAGGCTCTTATCTTGCCACTCCTAATAGCTAGTATTTACCTAGATCTGCTCAGAGGTCTTAAAACCTGATCAGTGACTCCCAAAGGGCAAGAGTAGACTCCATTGGTCTCCCCTCCTCCCCCCGCAAACCCACTGGCATTCTCCCATAACCCATGATGTCAGAATAGCCTGTCATTTTCAGTATTTTTAGTTTTTCAAATCTCATGTTTCATTTCCCCCCTGGATGTCAGAAGGATGAGGAAAACGCTGTAGTGGAGAAGAAAGATCAATATCCCACAGGAAGCCCCAGACCTGACTATTTGCTCTTGTGTTTGATGCTCGAATGTCTAGGGAGAATTTCACAGCCAAGATCTAAGACTGCTTGTCTTTCCCCAAAGTTTTATGGAAGAATTCTTCTGAATATCTGGTCTCCTAGGAAAAGAGGCCAAGGCACTCAAAAGTTCTTCTTCACACTAAAATCCTCAAAATATGTCAAAGAAATAGCAAAGGACAGAGGCTAGAGAGCCTTTGCTCCTTGCTCAGTATGTAAGAGCAACCCCAGGGAGAGAAGAGATGAAGGTGTGATGCTGAGGAAATATCCAGGGGCTAGAGACCAGTGACTATCATGCACCTCTCTTATACCTTAACTTCTGGAAAATTCATGAAAATTGATTTAATTCTGGTCTCCTGCAAAATTAGTCATGGTGGCCTCTGATTTGAATGCATAGCAAAAGTCCCTTGTATGGAAGCAGCACATAAATGCCAATGCTTTGAACTCCTTTGGAGGAGTTTCCTCTTCTTTAATATGAAATACTCTTTAGATTATTGTAAAAATTCTTCTCTACTGGAATTGACTTTGAAGAAACATTCATTAATTCAGCAAGTGTGATGCCAGTGGCCTACTCCTCCAGCTATGAAAGGGGCTGAAGATCTACATGGAATGAATGTGAGTGACTGAATCACGGAAAGGGTAGATCAGTTCTCAAAAGTAGAGACTTAATTACAATGGGATATGCTACGTGCTATGGTATGAAGAAGGCAAGGCATGGTGGCATGCTCAGAAGAAAAGTATGGAGGGTTACAAGTTGGTTGCTAGGTGAGACCTGATGGGGTAAGCAGTGGGAATAAGAAAAGATGGAGTGCTTCAAGCTGAAAACTAGATGGCATTGGCTCTAAGGAGACAGAGCATGAGGAGGTGAGTTACTAGCAGATTTTCCTGGGCTATTTGGCACCTGGGGATGTGGTGTTAGGTATTCAGTGGCATTGTGGAAGATGTAAGAAGAGCATATTTGAATGAAGAGACAATCAGTTCAATATATTAAACTCTGATTTTGAGGTCTCAGTATCAGATGAACAGCATATGACTCAAAAACATAGAAAGATCTGGCTGTGTATCAATAAATCAACACTTTTACCAGATACAAGCTTGAAAAATTATAACATTTTCCCCCAGAAAAGTTCCATATGTTGATAACCAAACAACATTTACACAATTCTGAACTGGTATTAATATTTGTTAAATTTTATCTTCCATTTCACCATGTTTTCAAATAACATTAGTCATATTGAGACAATAAAATTCATGCTTAAAAGTCACTTAAACTAGGCTGGGGTAGTGGTCAGTTAATAGAGTAATGGTCTTGCAAGCATCTTCGAATCCATGTCAAAAAGCGAAGGATCCAGGTATTACAATCTTATAGCTTGAAAAGCAGGTTGATGGACCTCTCTAGCCAGCCAGCCTACCCTACTTAACAACTTCCAGAGGGAATGGGAGATTTTGTCTCAAAAACCAAGATGGACATCACTGAAGAATGACATCTGTCTTTGACTGCTGAGTTCTTCATGAATATGGGCAAGCATATATAAAGACACAGTATACAAAATCACTTATAGTTAATGCATTTAAAAACAACCATGATCTTCCAAGTTGATAACTGCTTCCATATATTTCTGAAAGTTAGACTCCACTTTGAATCACTTACCAGACCTGCTACATCTATTATAATGGGGTTATTCCTGTGATAGTATATTTAATACCTGTTTCCCTACAGAGAATAAAACCCTTAAAGGCTGAGACTCCTGCTATGAAATTGCATACAGAAATAACAGACCTTGAATGCAACATGTAGTAGGAGCTTAAAAAAAAGAACAGAGATAAACATCTACCAGGATTCAGACAAAACTCAAAATGAACAGCAAAATGATCCCGCAATATTTTTCCTATAAATGAATGTTCCAGTAGCAAATTAGTTCCACAAGACAGGAAACCACCAGTATTCAAACCATGTCACCTTATAACCACCCCAGGTGCCTCTCATCACAGCAATGAGCAGTAACTAAGGTAGTGTACCTCCCTAAACATCACAGGTAACAGTGACCTTGTTTGCTTGGCATCCTGTTAAAGTTTAAGAGCTTCTAAGAAGTCACATTTTTAAAACAGTAGAAATACACAAATATGTGTATATGTACATCCATGTGTATACATGTGTGTGTGTGTGTGTGTGTGTGTTTCACTATCTCAGTCCTCACAGGAACAGGATGGAGGTTAAAAAATGCAAGCACTGAGTTTATGAAGCAAACAATGAAGCTGACAGATGAGTCATCACTCTGAGAGTTGGAATAAAGATTGGATGGGGCAGCCAGCACTGGTACAGCCCTTTTCTCTTCCATCCATCCTCCAAGGATTCCTAGTCAGCCAATGCACTGAGATGCTGACATAAATCAGGGGCAACAACGGATGAGAGTGAAGAAATGGCTGGGCAGACGCAGTGCTGCAGCCATCAATCAGGAACTAATTCAATCCTGGGAGATGCCTTGTTTGATTAATTTATGTCAGCATTTTCTGTGGTGTCAGGCCGGGTCCCTTGTGTCTTCCCTTCCTTCCTCTTTTCCACTTCCCCTAGCACAAAGAAGTGCTTCCCTCCGCCATGGTGACAAGAAGAAGAAAGTGGGACTTCAGAGCAGATTCTTCCAGGCTGACTGTTAGTGCCATTTCCCACCAAACTTATAGAAAGAGAAACAGAAAGGACAGTGCAGATAACCCAGCTTCCATCTGCCTTCCATGTGCTTGAGAGGACCACTCTCCAGTACCACTTGACAAAAACAGAAGGGGAACCAGCTTCCACCTCCTACCGCAGAAGACCCCATGGCTTTCATAGTGGCGATAAAAATATACTTCTGTACTCTGTAACCATGATTACCTTCTGGTGATCACAGTCTTTATTGTTTATTGAACAACATAGTTACTCAATGAAGTGAAGTATAGTTGTTATTTCATGTTAGACAGCATGTGCACTCATCTGCACGGCAGCATATTTATAGGATCTTGTGCAGTCCTGAAAAAGTGCAGAGGCTAACCATTTGAATGTCTAGTGTTGTTTCTCTAGCTTACTTTCTAGAAAAAAAATTAGGCATATATGTCTATCTATATTTTCAAAGTTCTATACAATTATGTTTTAGTCTATTAATATCCATATTCTCTTTTTATGGCTAGTATATATATTTCTCTCACCATATGTAGAAATACTTTAAGCATCATCTTTGCGATTATGGAAGCAGAATTGTAATTCTATTGTGAGATTTCTAACATTTTAAAATATTCACGCAATGCCATCTGAGAAGATGTAGTATGGAGACTGTGCTATGTTTGAGAGGACTGTGGTCTGTGTGGGTAGACAGGAGAAGGCCACAGCTCAATTCAAATGGAAGAGGTACTGAGCAGAAAGGATGTGGCCAAGGAGGGCTGATGTGTTAGGCATCCTCTGTAGTGCTTTCTGTTTTAGGGAGCTGGCGGTCAGGTCCTCTCCAAGCCAACAGGCTGTCTCCTCTATTGCTTATTTATTCTTGTTATTAAAGATGTTTAGACCTTACTTACTTGGGCAGTGGTTTACAAATATAACAGAAAGGGAACAAAAGAAAAAAAGCCCAAACCAAAGATGTTTTCAATTATGGACTGAGATCCAGGACAGGCAACATCTATCAAGACCACAGTTTCTCTGTTCACATATTTAATTAGGAAACCTGAAATTGAAAGGAAAGGACGGGAAAGGACAGAGAGCCCTGAAAGAAAACCCTATAATTCACTGACATTTTGTTTTGTTTTTATTTTTTTTTCATCTTAGGACAGTCTGAATTTAAAGTGTCTCTGGGTGATCAGCATAGCTGTGACTAACCCACGAAGGACAAGTTTGCACTGGATATGCAGACACATTGGGGAATCTAAATTTCACTTTTCTTTGTGGAAAAATCTTGAGAAGCATGATAAATGGCATGTGAGAATGTGCACTTTAAACCTGTAGATTGAGAAGCACATTATTAGTTCCATAAAAACTAGAACCTTGAGGTTATAAAAGAAATGTTCAATTAACCTAGAACAGTTCACCTAGGAGCTGAAGGATTATGGGAGAATAATGTTTCTCAAATATGATTGTGCATCAGCAAAACCTACGAAACACCTTAAGAATATAAATCTTCTAGCCTATTGTTACACAGAATTTCCAGGAGTGCAGCCTCAGAGTCCATGCTTTATAATGGCTCTCCACGTTATTCTGTGATTATCCATCTGGGGCCAATACTTAGTCCCGTGTATTTATTATTATTCCAAAACCAAAACACTGATTCTTGGATGGAAGTTACTAAAAGTGAAGAGTTAGGCTAGGAAAAGCAAGAATCTTTAATATAGTCAGTGGAAGCTGGAAGCTGTAAAAGCCTGGATAACTGATCTTTATGAAATTACAAGGCTCCATCAGCAAAAGAAGGCAGGGTATTAGATTGCAGCCTGTTTATATTTGTGGCACCATTTTGACACAAACGACAATGACCACACCATTTCTACTGTGGCCTAAAGTTGCATTGTTTACAGGACTATGACCTTTTGACAGGCATCACTGTGTGGTAGTTTTGTAAAAATAATGTTTATTCACTTATTAAAATGTGGGAACACACCTGCCAATGGGCTCAGGACAAGTTGCTGCTGCTGCTGCTGTGTGTGTGCGTATGTGTATGTGTGTGTGTGTGTGTGTGTGTGTGTGTGTGTGTGGTATATCTGTGGCAGGCCACTGATCTAAGCAAGGGTTGGATACAAGCCTAATGAAGAGCTACCCTGCAGTAGAAAATAAGGCTGGGTGACCGTGAAGGCCTTTTTAAGATTCTGTAATTTGAAGAAGGAAGTGAGGATGGCTGTAAATTGTGGCAGAGCCCCAAGGAAATCAGTAATCTTGAATCACTAATGCTAATTTATGATTTGGGCAGGTTGTTTGAACTTTATTAAGCTTAGTTAAATCCACTGAAATGACTGAGGAAATAAATAAACAAGTCAAAATCCTGTTTTTCCCCCTGACAGAAAGAATTGCATCAGTGCCTAGATTTCCCATGGAGAGTTCCAGAATCTAATTATTGGAGTAGCAAAGAAAATATGCACATGACTCTAGATCTTTCCTCCACTATCTCTATGATTTGTTATCCCCAGATGATGGCATCTCAGAAATGACCATGGAAATTTTCACCACAGAAGGCTCTCCAATGATGTCCACAGGTGCAGCAGCTCCAGCCAAAGAGAATCTTCCGGACATTGTGCCACATCACTGTGGCTTCAAACTTTGTCAACAAAGCATTAAGTCACATATAAAAAACCAGATACTGCAGAAAGAAAAGAATGGATGTTATATATGAGTGTGGAGGCCATCAGGGCATTTTCAGGATGACTCCGTTCTTTTGAAAATACCGGCACTGATTTAAATACCAGATGTGATTTAAAGTAGACATATGATGCCTTTGTTGAAAAGTAAATTCGAGGATCTATCTATTTTGATCAGTTATATAATGGTCATCTCCAAGCGCAGGTGAACAAATTTATTAGTACTTTACAGTCAGAAGCTTTTCCTAATTCTGTGACCCTTTAATACAATTACTCATGTTGTGGTGACCCCCAATCACAAAATTATTTTATTGGTACTTTATAAATGTACTTTTGTTATTATTGTAAATCATAATGTAAATATCTGATATGCAAGATATCTGACATGAAGCCCCCGAAGGGGTCACAATCCATAGATGGAGAACCACTGCCTTAGAAGCATAACTGTGATGTCAATAAACAAGGCCATGAAGTGTTCTTGGCCTCAGATACACAATGGAAACCATAAGCTGGGCCTTACTGTCAGTGTCAGAGAATTGCTTTATTGAAGCTCAGCCTCTCCACTTCATGTGCTAGGGAGGTCAGAGAGCAACAATCCTGCTGTGTGTTGTTCAGGCAGGAAAACAAACTACATGGTCTGTTCTGTGTAGAATACTGGCATGGTTGACAATGATCTTCCTGTGCAGTCTGACCTGGCCTCTGGGATTTCTGGAGCATTGGGAGAACTGTTCTTTTAACATGTAAATATAGATTAGACTCTTTGAGGAAGCAAAGTACAGTGGAGAATCATGTTCTCCATTTTCTTAAATCTTGTGGCTAGATGGAGTTAAGACCTACTTTCTGGCTAAAAAAGAAAAAAGATGGAAAGAAATAACATCCTGGAATGAAGGCAAGAATGTCAGAGCAGCATTTTACATGCCTTGAACAGTGCAGGCCCTGGGCAGGAATCTGGGTATTCGGGGAAGGATGAACAAGGGACTGAAGTTTCCAGAGCAAGACCAGTTTAGAAGTATATCCAATGGAGGTAATTCTTCCATAGAATCTTTAATTAATAACTTGGGGAGTTTAATAAGAATAATTGAGTTAATTACTGCTCAAATTCAAAGACAAGAAGACTAATTTAAGCATGCAGAGATGATACAAACACGTACAGTGTGCTGCTGTCTTTAAGAGAAATGAAATTTCAAATGGTTTCTCTGCATTCTTTCCATGGACTAGGTAGTGTCGACTTAATTCATCTTGACAAGTCCAAGTACATGGTCTCACATGACTGTCTCATCTCTTCCTTCCATTTTTCCTCTAGGCCACACCCATTCCACTTGATCTCCTCCTCAACATTAGACTCTAGGTACTTCAGAGGCTCCACATGTAAAATTCTAAATAGAAGACACACACACACACACACACACACACACACAGAGAGAGAGAGAGAGAGAGAGAGAGAGAGAGAGAGAGAGAGAGAGAGAGACAGACAGAGAGAGAGAGAGACAGAGAGGCAGAGAGACAGAGAGACACACAGGAGAAAAATGTTCTGAATTATGTATTATGAAATTGAACTCTAGGGTTTCCCTTTACATTCCTCCATCTTCCCTTCTTTTCTTCCCAGAAAAGTTTGCTTATATATTGGGCATCAGCTGCCAAAGCTGCAACAGATCCCTCTCAAAGCTGCCCCATGTTCCCCAAGTCCTCAATTTGGCAAAAAGATGATTGGCAAAAAGCTGTCATCAGACGTATTACTAATCCATGTGCTCATATGTATGGTGAGGATTTGCATACATTGGGCATATTTCACACTCTTTACTGGCCCTTTCACAAAACCCCATCTTCAAAAGGCAATAGCCTGGTGCTGATCCCTCAGCAAAGTAATTGGAAGGCTGCCCTGATACTGCACGCCCCTTCTTAGCTGGCACAGTGCTGTGTCTTACAGAATTGCCTTTCAAGGTCCAACTTGCTCAGTTTGAGATCTGCCTTTACAAGAGCCAAACACAGCCTTGGGTGGGGGGATGTTTCATAGTGGAGAATTCCCAGATATACTGTCTTTGGACAATGTTGACATTGCTTCTCACATTTGCCTTCAAGTGTTTAATACCTAGAGGTTTTTAAGGTAAATGGGGCATCATTTCTAAAGTCAAATAATGGTGCTACTCAGAGTTGATGGTGCATTTTTCAATGCTTACAGAGGAATCTCACAGAGTAGGAAAAAAAAAGGAGGCTTCCTCTGCAGTCTGCAATGTGCTAACCTTCTGAGAGACGGCTAGTCTCCTGCAGTGGAAATCCATGCTAAAAAGGGTACCAAGAGATTAGTCATTCCATTGATTTCTTATTATTTTGTGCTAGAAAAACACCTCAACCTTTTTTGAAACATAAAGAAGAGATGCCGCAGTACAATTTGTGTGTTTATCTAAGCTGAACAGATCTTCCATTTTTCCTTATTAATACCAACCAAAGGCTAATGCAGTTGCCAGCTGACTGCCAGACATGCCCTCTGAGGATAACATAACAGGAAAGAAAAGAGGAGACAATGCTTTCCTTCAAGTAAGCAGCCAACTGGATGCTCAACTTAGAAGAGGAGCGCTTTATCCTACCTCTAAAGGCTGTCTTAATCTCTAGCAAGAATGGCAGGTGCAGGGCAGGCTGAGGGAGGAGCTGAGCCACTAAGGGCTTGCTTTGAAAGCAGTGGGACCTGAGTTCCATCTCCAGAACTCATGGTTTTTAAAAGGCCCAGTGTGTGGGTGGGTGGGGGGACACTTGGGATCCCAGTGCTGAGAAAGTACTAAAAGGCAGATCCCAGGGTTTGCTGGCAGCATCTAAGGACTATAGTCCAAATCCTAAAACAGTGATGGACTCTATTTATCTTAAACAAACAAACAAAAAAACCAAACAGACAGAAAACAACATCAACAAAAGAAGTAGATGGTGCCTGAGTAATAATATTTGAGTTTTCCCTTGACTTACACACACACACACACTCACATCCGTGCATGTGCACACATGTGAGCATGCACACATCTGCACAGAATATCAGATGCTAGGGAATTTTCAGATATTCAAATCATGACAAACACTTTTTATGAAATGAAAAAGTTCCAATATGTCAAAAAGAATTCCCTTAAAAAGAAAATGGTGGCACGCCCAGCTGTGTTTCTCATGAAATGGAAACAAACACGGCTAGCTAACACAGTCTGTTACAGAACGGGAAGACAGTAGGCCGGGCTGGAGAAGAGGGAGGAGCAGAGAAGCATAATGGTCCTAGATGTCTGTTCTTTCAGAGACAAAAGCAATTTATTTTCAATAAACTTTCCACCAACTCAACACACACAACTGTAGTGCTAGCCCAAGAACAGCTAAGGTGAGGATAAGTGTGCCCAGGAGATGCTGGTATGCAGACTTTGTTGGCACTACCATGTGAAGTATTATGGGACCAATTTTTTTTTCAGCTCAAAATGAAATCCATTAATATAAATTCCTGTGGATCTAAACCTTCATTATAAATACCCATAGGAAGGAAATTTTCATGAATTCTAATCTATTGGGAATTCTAGGTAGATATGAAGCTCTAAAAAATAAAAGTAAAGTCAATTCTGAGTTAGATCTTTTGAACTGTCCCAAAAGCAAATAAGGAGAAACTAAAAAAGACATTTCAAACTAGGTTCTGACTACAACCTCATTCTATAAAGTCATAGTTCACTAAACAGAAAAAGCTTCATTCCACAAAAGAGAATTCAGGGCCTGAAGAATGTCCTAAAGAGAAGGTTCTAGCTCATGACAGATTTACAAGTTTAGGAATAAGATTCTACAGGATGACTGAGCTTCCTCATCTTCACTGCAAAATACATTCTCCCAACCACTGTGTGCAAAGTCCCATATCTAGGAAAATTCCTTCAGAACTTCACTGATTTATTAAGGGGATGCAGCACTGATAAGATTCTACTTTGATTTTTGGTACTGTGTTGTTATATGAGAGGCAGGTCATGCTATTTTAAGAAACACAAAGAATTATAAGGCTTGAGTATTTGCCTTCAATATACTCATAATGGCAGTGGTGATACTAGACATTCAAATTACATACATAGAAGTCAACAGCAGTGTGATCTAATGTCAAAGGAATTCAGGCCTAAAAGGAGGGAATAAACTCATGCAGAGCTCCAAAGAGTTTCAGAGTACTTCTTGCACTGGCACTTTAAACAAATGCCTTGCTTTTCAATTACATGTCTCCTCTCCCTTATTGAGATACGATTAACTGGTTCTCATCTGAGACCCACTTATTCATGCAGTGCAATCCCATCATCATGCCTGATTAAATTCAGGGAAGTTATCAAGCTCAGCAGAAATGATCTAATATTGCCTATGTAAGGTAAAGAAACAGGGCCCCTGAAGATAACGCTGACCCCTAAGTGGAAGCTAGACAGGACAGGTGCTTCGTTCAAGTAAGGCAAACCAAAAGTCCATACTCTGAAGTTTAGTCATTTCCCTATTTGTTAGCTACACACGACTGATAGAGAGCCTGCTTTTTAGGGAGATGCTGTTTAAATTTGGAGGCAAGAAACTGATGGATGTGAAGAAAAATAGAAAGCAGTCATGCATGTTGTAGTGGAAGAAGCAAAAGTACAATGTTCTAGGTCAGGGCAAGAGTTGGCATCTCATGAGACAGGACAAGTCTTCCTGGGTGAGGTAATCTTTTTGTGCTGAGCCTTGAGTAATGAGAAGGTTGTAAATGTGATACATCTGGCTGAAGGAGATCGTTTTCCACAAGGGAGGACAAAGGTGAGCAGCCGTGTTGGCTTGAGAACAAGACTGGGCATGAGAGTGGCACTGTCTCTTAGAGAGAAGAATGTCTGTTATGCTCTTCCATTATGCACACAGAATCATCATTGATGGTTCTATAAAATCCAGGTCCATTAAATTAACTATCTAGTTATAGTCATTAACACAGGGAACTCTATGTGAGTTCCATAGATCTCTGATACCAGATAGGCAGTCATTAACAGAACAGATATTGATTGCAGATGCAAAGTTTCAGCAAGAATGTTTTTAACAACATGTGCTGTAACATAGGACAATGTATTGACCAGGAAAAATGGAAAACTTTTCTTTGGCTTGTATATTATCACACTTGCAAATAGGCTGGTTTCCCAGAGGATACACCCCAGCCTTATCCTAAGTAGCTCCTTCTTCCATACGACTTCCTTCGTTTCTAAGAAAAGGATGAATCCACACTGCCACTGGCTAATTTTTTTTTTTGATATCCAGCTCACCACCCCAATAATAACTTCATCATCGCTTATTGCTCACAAAATTTAAGAAACATCTATAAATCAGATGTTTAATTTATAGGTGTTTCTTAAATACAGCTTTAAAACTAAAAATTATTGAGAGCAGGGATACCAAATGTCAGAAATGTAGCATGTTAATGATAAATACACTTTACAAAGAGGAAGTGTCAATCTATCAATCACTAGATTAGCCCTAAAACACCTTAAGAAAGGCAAGAACTGACACCCATAATCAGAGTTCATTCTCCAATTACATTAGGATAATCATTGTCCAGGCCCATTTGTGTTTGTATAAGATTATTTGATTTCCTACACTAAAAGGTCTTTTATTACCAAACATCAACACCGTAATAGCAGTCCTAAATGTGAAGAAAGCCACTTAAATTAATACAGCTTTTTGATTTTATTTCACTGTGTCGGCAGGGCTGCTCTGGGAGCTGCTGTGTGCTGCAGCCAGTCAGAAGGAAGAAGAGAGCCTGGAATAGCAGAGCCACAAGGACATCATGGGCAGGCTGGGGGTGGAGCAATGAGAAAAACAGTGCTTAGTGAACAGCTCAGAGCTTTTACCTGCCAAGAAAGCACAGCTGTATAGACAAGGTGAGTAATTGACTGGGACTGGAGAATGAGAAGGAAGAAACCAGCATGTTTTCAGAATAAGAAACAATGGTTCCCTCCTGGGTGTGGTGGCAAACTCTAGACAATAGAGACAAGATGATCAGGGGTTCAAGGTTACTATCCACTATACAGTGAGTTTGAGGCCAGCCTGGGCCACATAAGCTCTCCCCCCAAACAACTTTCTGTTGTCATGGACTCATTGTTTATGAAGATCTTGAGCACCTCTTCTTAAATTCTCAAAGATTTGCTTATCTGGATGTATCACCACCTTTAATCCCAGGTGTTTAGTGGATCTGAACTGAGATTGTCTGATTTTTGATGGTGGTGTTTGGTTTTTTTGTTTGTTTTGTATATGTGTGTGTGTGTGTGTGTGTGTGTGTGTGAGAGAGAGAGAGAGAGAGAGAGAGAGAGAGAGAGAGAGAGAGAGAGAGAGAGGAGTTTTGTGTGTGTGGGTGCTGTGTGTGTGTGTCTGTGTTTGAAGAATTTTACCCACTGGGCCTTCTCCCCAGGCCATGAACATGGAGAATTCAAGCTGGTATCTACCTAGAGCCTTCACTCCTGTGGACTAATGTTCTAGTATTCTTGATACTGGAAGGAACTCTGCATGTTACCAAATAAGAAATATAAATGCCAACTTAGTACAAACTCTTTGATCTACAATCTACAGTACTGCCTGTAAGAGATGCCATTGGCACAGGAATAACCAGCCAATATCTGGCTTGACTGGAGGGTGAGTCCACTAAGGGAAACCCATACCCAATACTACTTGATAACCAAGAACATAGACTAGCTAGCCCAGGGATTTATGGGACACCACAGCTCTACTAAAGGAACATGGTAATAAAACGACCCCTAATGACATTCTGATAAACTCATCGATCAGTGCCTTACTCAGTCATCATCAGAGATGCTTCCTCCTATAGGGAAAGGACCCAAAGCCAGAAAATATGAAGAGAGTGAGCGATCTCAGGACACTCAATTCTAAATGGGATGTCTCCATTAGATCTCTCCCCTCAAAGCCCAGAGAACCCTGCAGAAGAGGCAGAAAGATGGGAAGAGCTAAAGAGATGGAGGCCACCAAGGAAACAAGGCCTTCCAAACACATCAGAATCAACAAAAGTATGAACTCCTTGAGACTGAGGTAGCAGTGCAGAGCCTGCATGGATCTGTACCAGATGTGCTCCTCCATGTGACCCCATCTCTAACTAACCGGAGATAACCCAGAAGTTATCTCTAATTGGTAATCATTTGTAAGTGAAAATTTAGTTTTTTCCAATGGAGTCTCACTGGGAAAACAAAGCACACTTAAAGGTAGGCTGCATGCCCAGCAGTAAGCAATCAACAGAACATGAACTGAGGGCTTCATTGGAGGTTCCTTGTCTCACAATTTCTTGTCAGGGCTCTTTCTTTCTTGCTTTTACTTCCTTCTTTCCTTCCTCTCTCCCACTCTCTCTTTCTATGACTTTAAAAATATTGTCTTTAATTTTAATATTCTCTTTCTCTCTGTCTCTGTCTCTCTGTCTCTGTCTCTCTGTCTCTGTCTCTCTGTCTCTCTCTCTCTCTCTCTCTCTCTCACACACACACACACACACACACACACACACACACACACACACGTCCATCACATATACATTATGGCTTTAGTATTGCATTTTTGCGAGAGTCACAAGTAGGTCTCTGCATCTCTATCTATTTTTAGTAACTCTTCTTGGGCTCTTCTCCTTCTGTTTGTTTCTTCTGTCCTATTACAATGTGTTTGCTTTTGTTTTACCTTAGTATAATTTATTTTATTATCACCCCTTAGAAGCTTGTTTGTCTTCTACTGATAAAGAGAAAGGGGTTGGATCTGGATAGCAGAGGAGGTGGGAAGGAACTGGGAGGGCTAGAGGGAAGGATAACTATCATCAGGATATATTATATGAAAAAAGTCTACTTTCTTTTTCTTAAAAATGAGTATTGGTGTTTTGCTATGGTTGGCAGGTCCCCTGGAAATGGAATTACAGAGAGTTATGAGCTCCCATGTGGATGCTGAGAATTGAACCCAGGTTTTCTGGAAGATCAGTCAATGCTCTTAACTACTGAGCCATCTCCCCAGCCCTGAAAAAAATATTTTTAATAAAAGAAAAAATAAACGCTGTTGCACATATAACATTTAAGGCTGTATTATAGTATATACAAATAACTTATTTGTATATGTGCACACACATATGTATATTGTTACAATAGGACAAATCAAAGTAGCTACCATTTCAAATAGCTATCTAGTTCTTTCTCTGTGGTAAGAGTTTCTTTAATCTAATTTAGAAAAAAATCTCTGTATCCAGTATATATTATTATAACCATAATCCCCATATTGTTCATTATACCTTTTGATTTGTTTTTCCTTCATATTAGACATTTTGTATAATTTTATTTAAATCTTCCCCTTCCTTTCCCTACTGTTTTTCTGTTTGTTACATGTATATTTGACTTCTGTCTTTTTAGAGTCCCCACATAAAAGAAGATTATATAATAGTTACCTGTGTCTGGCTTTTGACATTTAACATGTGGGTCTATGAAGCTATGCCTTTATTGCAGCAAGTGGTAAGGTGCCTTTAAAGTTGAGATACTATGAATAATATTGAATGCACACTATATTACAACTGTTCATTTTTACATTCACTGAATGTCACTCAGATTATGTCTACTGTGATTCATGCTATAGTGTCCATAGAGTGCAGTCATCATTATGAACTTGTATTCTCATTTAATTGGAATAGGAATTGGGCATTATAGAGTAAGCCTTTGTTTCATTAAATTGAAGGCCTTTATACGTTTTCAATAGGAAAGCAAACACATCACTAAACTTCCAAAATAAACACCTCTTCCAAGGACAACAGAAATGTGGTTTTGGACATCATTAGCCTACTGAGAATTGCATACTTAAGAATAAAACCAGGAATACAGCTTTGATTCTCTGGTATTTCTGTTCAGGTTGAAATAAATATGATCTAGCTCAATCATTTACTTTACTCATTGGAGATAGCTTTCAATGGTGTTTAGTTATGTCTCAAAAGTGATCTGACTCCAAAGAGCAAAGAATGATATGTTACCTCTCACCATAATTGAAACGTTAGGTTTCAGACTGGATGTGTATTGAAAGTCCAAATACTATAAGCAGAATAGAGAGGAACTTGGCCTTCTAAAGTGCAGTGTTTAAGTGGATGTCATTTGTTTGCTTGGGTCAAGTTAGGCTGATGATTCATTTGCAAATATCAGGTCTATGACCCAGCAATAAAGAGTAATTGGAATTCTTGTTATTGTCTGCTTCAGGTAGCCTCTAGAATGAATATTCACAATGGATGAGCAAATTACACTATGGCCTACATGAGCATGCATAGACAGAGGAAGGAAGGGGAACTCCCAACCAGGGGTTGTCTGGAGGAAGAGGCTTTAAGAGAAGAGGGTTTTGTTTGTTTGTTTGTTTGTTTAATTTGTATTTATTTATTATTTATACAGTGTTTTTCATACATGTCTGCCTGCATGCCAGAAAAGGGCACTAGATCTCATTACAGATGGCTTGAACTACCATGTGTTTGCTGAGAACTGAGCTCAGGACCTCTGGAAGAGCAGCCTTTACTCCTAACCTTAGCTCTTAACCTCTGAGCCATCTCTCCAGCCCTAAGAGAAGGGTTTTACTCTATCTGCCCCGTCCATGTTCTTTACCACGCGGCAGTGACCTTTGAACCCAGTCACTTAACAACATTAGAGACAAGTCTGTTATATCCAGAAGTTCCAGAGGCTTGGGACATCCATGAACAAACAGTCACAGATAAGCTTGCCTTTTCATTCTCCCTTGGCAGGTACAAGCAAGCAATAATCAATAATAATAAGTAAGCCAATTACACAGTGTGTTAGATGGTACCAAGTTCTAGAGAAAAGTTTTTCAAATAGAGTCAATTAAGTGGCCTGGTGAGGGGGGTATTGCAATCTTAAATATTATTTTTAAAACACACTTCATTGAGAAGGTGACAATTAAGGAAAGATTTGAAGCAGATGAGGTGAGATAGTAAGTAATTGTGGGACTTGGAGAAGAGGGTCATAGTCTGGTTTATATTTTAAAAGATGCTACTTTGAGAGTCTACTTTTGGAAATAGTAGAACAGAGGAGCCCAGTGAGAAGGCCATATCAGTATCATCCTCATGGTGGAGGTGGACCAAATGGGCTCCCCAAGACTCCCACTTTGTCCCTAAAACCTCATTAGAACTTGGTGCTCAAGTTCATACTATAATTAATGTCATCTCCCCCAGTTCTCTCCTTGGTCACAGATTCTGGTTTTGTGAAGAATATTGTCAGAAACTCCTCAACGGGCAACGCTGAACTTCCATGACAGTTCTGTTGTATGGTTGGGCCTCAGCATTTCCATAGAAAGTATGAGCTGTTAAACCACAGACTCTAAACTCAGACATCTACTTGATTCTTTTTTTCCCTTTTGCACAGTCTTCCTGGTTTTATGATTTAGTCTTAACTCCGATTCCACACACTCCTTCTGCTCATCAAGAAGGGGGTGTAGGCAGATCTCATGACCAGCAGAGCTTAAAGACACTAGGGTGGGCTTAGGCCTCTCACAAAGGGACAACACAGCTGAAGCTACTGCTTGAAGAGCTTTGAAAGACCATCTTTCCCAGTGGGAGGTATAATATCATGCACATGTTTTATACACAGCCTCACAGCTTCTAAAGTGTTATGATAGCCTTTATTTCACAGGATCTTTGCAATGTCCCCGTGAAGCAAGCCGTACAGATGGAACTGTCAGCCGTTTTTATCTTTTTCTCCCAATTTATAAAGTGGGAAACTGAAGATCAAAAGAATGAAATAAACTATCCCAGACCACACAGTCGACACATGGTGAAATCAGGACACATTTCCAAATTGTTTCACTCCTGGTACATGCCACTGTCCAAACATGAAGCCAGTTCTGGGTGATAATAGAAAACAGTTTATGAAACCTTCTGTCTCTGCTGAAGGTCTAAAAACATTTTACCTAGCTTCTGACCTCTAGATCTTATGACTCTTGTTCCCACACACAAAAAAAAAATGACACCATTTGACAATCAGGAGATATATTTCTGGTCTGATTAAGTGAGTGTAAAGAGTGAATATGCCTGCTGAGAAATTGTCCTCACACTTGTCTATAGAACTTTATTGAGTCCTGTCTGGATAGTGTTAGATAACAGATAGAATGTTTGTACCTTATTCTAACACATGGAGCACACTTGAACCTTGTCTTTGGACACACCTCCTTCCCTTTGACCTTGCGATAGTCATGAAGGTTACTGGTCAGTGGAGAAGCATTTCATCATTACTCAGTGCCCCTCTGTGATCAGTGATAAAAGCAATGCAAGGTTATCTTCCTTGCATCAATTGCATGACAACCTATTCTTACAGCTTAGTTAAAAAATAAAAAAAATCAAATCATACTTTATTTCATGTGGAAATAGCAATTTAAATTATTCTAAAAAGTTTGAACCTTAGGTGAAAGATAAGAGGAAAAGTCACAGGTGAAGGGGACAGAAAAAATGTATCATATTAGGATGAATGAAGTGGGGGTTTCACCATGGGTAAGGCGTGTTCGTAATCAGAATACAGTATTCATGTATAAAATTATTAAAGAAAAAATTAATGAAAGTTATACAGATAAATAAAACATGTATTGCAAATTTTAGATGTTTGTAAAATGTAGAAGATATTTAGAATTCAAATTCCAGAATTTGGGGAAGAAATTAAATAATATAGAAGCAGAGGGAATCTTTTGATTTTTTTGTATTCTCCAAATGGATAAAGGAAATTTCTCCAGATCTGATATAACTGGCAGAGTTGCACAAAATCACTCCTTATGTACCTTTACTTGTCTTACTTAGGGTCTCTATAGCAGTGAGGAAACATCATGACCGAAGAGCAAGATGGCAAGGAAAAGATTTATTTGCTTTATATGCCCATATTGCTGTTAATCTCTGAAGGAAGTCAGGACAGGAACTCAAACAAGGCTGGAACCTGGAGGCAGGAGCTGATGCAGAGGTCATGGAGTGGTGCTGCTTACTGGCTTGCTCCCTAAGGTGTGCTCAGCCGGATTTCCTATAGAACCCAGGACCACCAGCCCAGGGAAGTTACCACCTATAATGGGCTGAGCCTTCCCCATCTATCACTAATTAAGACAATATCTCACAGTGGGATGTTATGGAGGCATTTTCTCAACTGAGGCTCCCTCCTCTCAGATGACCTTTACTTAGGTCAAACTGAGATAAAACTATTCTGCACAGCTTCCTTACCAGACCCAACTGCTCTTCTTTGACAGTAGCCTAAAGCTGTTTTAGAAAAGGACTTGCATTTATAGCCTCCCATTTGCTACTTGAACTGATATTTCTAATGGCATTCTAACATCAGCTTAGGATATCTCAACTTTCTTCGCACTGCTTCATAACCCTGAAATGAACATGTGGAACATCTATTCCTCCTCAGCCATACACATTTTCCCCTCCCATTCCTAATGTACTTCATTTTCTTGGTGAGAGTGCATTTTGGTCTGCTTTCTTCTCTTTGTTTACATAGATTGCACCACTATTGTGCTTCTTGGATGTCTGTTCCATGTTGCAATGTTGAACTTTTTCTCCCTGCAGGCTCAGATATCTCTCAGAGGTCTGAGTGAGTGACTTGTCCTTCCTTTCTGGCATTGACTAAGATTTGGATTCTCTTCCCTTTCCTCCCACTCTGCTCTCTGTCCCAAAATAAAGCTGAGCCTCCCTTAGCCCTTTGGTCCCACTCTACCAGGTCCCAAATCTATGCCCTCTAGCATCATTATTAATTTCTACAACTGGCTTGAGGATTTATCATTTGTGATTTTTCTGTATGTGTTTGGCATGTATAGTGTATATGTATATGTGGCATGTTTGTGAATATACATGTGGGGGGGCACAGAATTGGTGTCCAGTCTCTTTTTTGATCTCTTTCTACCTTACATATTGAGAAAGGTGTTTCACTGAACCTGGAGCATTCAGTTTCAGATATTCTGGCTGCTTAGTTTGTTCTAGGGATTAGGGAACGCACCTCCTTGCTGCCAGGCCTATCTGGTTTTTATGTGGGATCTGAGGATCTGAACTCTAATACTCAATCTTGTATAAGGAATGTTTTTTCCTGTGGAGCCATCCCCCTAGGCTCTTTGCTCATTTTGCAGTTTATACTCCAAAAGTCCAATGTAAACTCCACAGTGACAGGGACTTTGTTCTTTTCCCTTTGGTACTTACAATTCTTAGCACTGTGACAAATATTGTAATAGAAAGTATTTATTTGCTACATAAATTAATAAATCAACATCTACATGAAGAAACAGAAAACATGATATTTTTTTCTATAGACAGTTATATTTTAGGTATTAGTTGCAAACATTATCTGCTTTTGATCCCCAACTCTACACACACACCTACCTGATCAACTATTCTTTTTATGTTATACAAGAAATCTGAAGACCAAGAAAGCAAACTGTAGATCGCACAGCTACTGCAACCTATGGTATCAAATATTCCTTTCAATATCTCTATTTCACACTTCATTTCAGGTTAATGTTAACCTCAAAAGTGGATCTATAATTAGAAAATATTATACATAGGATACTACCACACTATCCACTCTAAAATGCTATATTGTCAGGACATTCATTTCCTTTCTTCAGTAGACCATATACTGAGTATCTGGTTTACCTGGATGCCATGCCTGGGTTCAGCCAATATAAATTTCTCTATCTTATCCCCTTCTCAATCATTGTGTATGGAAATTACTTTAGTGTGTAACACAACTAACTTATTGATGCAAATTAGGGGTCATTCACTACATAAGGCTCCGATGGTTGATTAATGGCTGATTCTCACAGGAGCCAGTTGTCTTTGTAACTAGAAGAAAGAAGCCATTGTTTCTCACCTAGCAACTGCTTAAAGTGAGGGCAGTTGGACACTGTTCTAACAGAACTAAGATAGAAAGTGGTTCTGGCTGCCTGTGTCAACAGAGTCCATACAGATGCTTCAGCTTTCCCTGGTGGGATCTGCTTGCATTTTCATTTGATTCTAAATTTTATTTCCAAAACTTTATCATTACCACAGAGTTCCTATTGGCCACAGGCAGGCAGGATCAATACAAATATAATTTTATAGACAGCACCTAACACAAATGTTCCTGATGCATTCCATTCCCAAAAGCCAGAGTCCACTATGCTGCGGTCAGCTGGAGATTTGCTTTAAGCTACTATCAAATCCCAACATCTAAAATTTCCCAATGGAGAGAAAAGCTGAAGAGGCTACATAGAAGCTGTGTCCCATCTTGCAAGGTAGCATGTAGTAAGCCTAATTGCTACTTTTTCAGGAGCTATCCTAAGGGATGAAAAGAACGGAAAAAAGCTATCAGTGAACGTCAGAAACTTTCTGGTAATGTTTTAAAATAACCGTGACCCTGACTCCTGTCACCTCTTTTCTTCCTTCATTCCTTCCTCCCTCCCTCAATTTCTTCCTTTTTTCCTCTTCTGCCTCTTCCAACTCCATACATTGGTATTTAATATACAGTCCACCCATTCAAAATGTCCAGTAGATCTTAGTATCTTTACTGTGTTAACCACCCCTAGTGAATTTTTAGAACATTTTTATCACACCATAAAAAATCTGGTTCTCTTTTTCTACTCCCAATCTCTTTGCCCTCCCAGCCTTGGTAATGATAACAACTTATACCCTTTTTTATATCTCTAGATATGCCTGTCCTAGACTTTGTACATACATGGAATTACCATTATATAATTATTTGTGTCTGGCTTACTTAATAGTATAATATATTCAAGGTTCATATATGTTATGCCTATATCAACAATTCATTACCATTTTATGGCCAAACAGTATTTTATCAATACATTTACATTTAGCTTTTCATTAACCCATAAACATTTGGATCTTCTTTTTTTATGTTTAATTTTTTTTTATTGAATCCACTGTACTAAAAAATAAAAAAAATGCATAGAAAATATTTTAATATATTAGAAAAATTGGCAAAAAATTAAGAAAGTTGAGCATATTGCATTGTACAATGTTTAGATAAGAATGCTTGAACATTAGAAATACTTTGTTCCCCCTCTCACTACAGCACATCCACAAACAGATTATCAAAATGTTTTCCATTCACAATTCCTGCAAATAGTCTTATCTCTAGCTGTAGGAAGGGCTGATTACAATGTCCATGCTGCACATACTCCTGAAGTTTCCTGTACTTATTACAGGGGTCAGGCGAGGTCAGGCAGGCACTTAGCTGAAGCCACCTTAAGTTTCAGGGGACACCAGAGAGCCAGTCCATCCAAAAGGGAGTCACAGAGTCCACATCTGTGCTGTCTTCTTTATCTACTGTTTAAAAGGACTGTCATGTCCCTGCCACAATGCTGCTGAAGTTGGTGTGTCCACCAGCAACATTTGATTGCAGACACTTTCTGCACAGCCCACTCGGTACCATAACCAGGAGGCAGGTGGTCTTCACACTTGCACCCAGGCCAGACAGTGAAGACCATGGCATCCACAGGCACTGCTTCTGGCTGTGTGATAAGAAAGTCAGGTTTAAGGATGAATGGTCTGCTAGCCAGGACATGGCAGTTCCTTCATGCCTGCCTCCTCTGGACTCCCAGGCCTTCTGCTCCATCCAGAGATTGCACATCAGTCAGTACCTTCTGGTAGTTTCTTCTCCTCATTCCCTTCAGGGACACTGAAGTCTCCTGGGAGACATCATTAAGCACAGGGGATCCCTGCACCCCAAGGCCTGATAGCCCAGCTAACAAAGACTGGTGAGTGAGATGTATAAATGGCTCGGCAGAAACCTACACCCAAGTTATCGACTAACCTAAAAAGGTTCATGATGCAGTAATACTCTGCATATAATTCTAAACTTTATGGAGGCAAATATAAACATTAAATAAAATTGCTTTTATTAAGCAGCCCAAAATCTTAAGAAAAACTTGTAAGACTTCCATTGGCAAATGTGTTCCAGCCATGAAAGGTGGAAATTTATGAAATTCTATCCAATCCTTATGTAAATACTAGGAACACTAAAATTTATCTCTAGACTTCCACATGTCTAGAATGGCCTCCTCTCTGCCTTGAGGGCAAGGCTGGATCAGGAAAAACATTTGGATTTTCATTTGGGGCTCTTAGGAATAATATCCTTAATTGTCCTAATGTAAACAATCTCTGGAAACACACTGCTGTTTCCCTTTTGTGCATGGCTTGAATGAGATCGCTGGGTAGCACAATGATTATGCTCATACTTTACTGCTAGATTGTCTTGATAGGAACTTTCCAGTTTCTTTACATTGTCCCGAACCCTTATTACCATGTCTTTCTAGTTACAGCAATTCTCTGGGCATACACAAACAACTTCCTGTAATCTTAGTTTTCATTGCCCTGATTAGTGATGTTAAATGTGTTTTAATGTGTGTATTGTCACTTTCTATGACTTCATTGATAAAATGTATTTGCTTAGTTGCTCAAGTTTTTAAAGTTGACTTCTGATATTATTAGCATTTTGCAAGAGCACTTCATCTGCTGCTTTAAAAAAAAAATAAGATTGTTGATCCTGATTTAGAATGTCAGGTGTGTGTTTCTGCAAGTTAGAAATAGTTAAAATAAAATAAATCTATGTTTCTACTGACGAAGAGAAGTATCCTAGTCTCTCTTCCTGTCTCCTGCAATTTCACAGATTCCCTCTGATATAGCCATATATCACTAGGATTCTATACCTGTGAGCAGTCATTGACCATATTCATAAGTGGGCAAAAAATTTGGTAAATGGTTTGCTTGCCTCTAATCTTAAGCTAAAAAACCCCTAGAGCTAAATAGATGTTCATTGTCTGCTGTGCAGTGCTGAAGCAAATTTGAAAATATATTCTTTTGATCTAGGTATAATAAAAACAATAAAATATCATTCCGCACAATTAAGTAAGTGCTCATTAAATATTGGCTTATGGAATAAAATGCACATAAGGCATTTGTGAGGCATTGGGTTTTAAGTGCTTGGCTTTCTCATTTAGAAAAGCAGATGAAGGGGCGGAATCATTTCCTTCTTGGTCTGAGAGGTTTTGATCTTCTGAAACCAGAGCAATAACACTAATGTCTTGATGCTGTGAATGCTTTTCTAAATTTGGACAGGGACACAAATGAGCTCAGCTCCAGATTGATGACCCTATCTAAAATGGAGTCCATTTCCCAATGTGGGTCATAAGATATACATGAGATGGTTTTTTATCTAGTTCTGGGAGATAAACAGATCTGAGTTGTATGTGATTATCAGACCAACTGCTTACTCAGACCTGGAGGTTGTTTAACACCAAGTACCTACAATTTCATGGCTCTGCCCATTAGCACTACCCTCTGGATGCCTCCAGGGACTGCAGCCACCACAATCCTGTATCTGCTTCTTGCTGGTTGTTCCTTGGCTCTACTTTGTTCTATATGATCAGAAGGGCTAAGAAGGGCTAAGCTTTGAATCTCTGCAGTGTCTAAGCTATTCAGTTCTGAGCAAGTCACTTGATCTCTGATCCTGTTTTCCTTTCATGCACTTAAGATACAAAGATGTTGATTCAATAACTTCAAATCAACAATACTAGATATTTTTATCTTTTATGTTTTTATTAACAAGGCATTTGAAGTTAGTTCCAAAAAAAATTGCTAAAATATCAATTGGAGAAAAATAGTTGATTTTTTTAGCCTTAAATTTCTTCTATGCGTGGAGATGGAGCTATGGTTTAGAGGTTAAAAGCACTGATTGCTTTTCTAGAAGATCCAGGTTCAATTCCCAGTGTCCCCATGGCACCTCATAACTGCCTTTATCTCCAGTTCCAGGGATCTGACACCTTCACAAAGACATACATGCAGGCAAAGCACAAATGACCATGAGATAAAAATAAATAAATCATTATTTAAAAAAAATTTATTCTCTGCCACTGCAGAACTTAATAGAGTATACTGCTGGTAAAAGAAGATGTGGGGGCTTAGCTACTGTACACTCAAACAAATGGCATGCATACTCTGTTGAGTGGTGGTACTAAAGCAGGTTGATAGGAAAAAGAACCTCTGCAGCATTTACACCCTTAAATCACATATGACAGATGTGCCTCTCTCCAACACCTGGCTTGTGGAGCATGATAGATCCCAAGTCTGTGTGTTCCATGCTATATTCATCTTTCCTCGACCATTATAAATGACAATGAAGAAGAAGAGGACAAAGCTAAAGGACAAGTAAAAGTGTCTTCTCTACCTCCTTGGAGAAACAACCTGAGCTTCATGAAGTCATTAGTGGAGACAAAACCTTGGAAGGTATGGAGCTGAAACTCTTGAAGTAATGTCTTGGGTAGCCTTATAGAGTAGGAGGTCACCCCCAACTTGGAAAGAAGCCAGGAGAGACAAGTCACTTCCATCCCACTTGAAATGCTGCAGGGGGTAAATGACCACAAAGACAATATTTTCCAGGAAATAAAAACCACTAATGACATTATTTTTGTAATTCAAATACTTATTTTCAGGATAAACACCTGCTCTTTTTGGAAACAGATTTAATAATGATGTTTATCCATTTATATTTGTATACTGCTGGGTCCACTGACAGCACTCAATAAATAATAGATAATGATAATAATAATTCTGATCCACAGTCTTCAGGAGGAGAAAAACAAGAACTGGAGATTTATTGTTGGCATATACTGTAAAAATCGATCTGGCTCCTTAAATAGAAGAAGTGCCTCAAGGGAAGGGAATCCATTGATTTATGATGCAAAGAAAATGCAATTTTAAGAATTACAATAATAACAGCAATAATCAATGTTCTATATGCCTCATAATAAAAAAAAGGAAAAAACATTCAAAATAACACAAGCTATTACTTTAGAAAAGGGGAGTTTCTAAATGTGTGTGGTGCTTTTGTATTGCTGGATTCTTTGATGAGCTTAGCTTATGGTAAAAATCATCTTACTTTGTTTTGCCTCTTGTGGAGGTTGGCCACTCACCCCAGGTGCAGAAAAGAACCAATGTTTCTCTACGCAACTCTTTAACCTATTGAACCTCACTTCTGTGTCTCCAACTCTTTGCATCAGTTATCAGTAAGAGGCCATCCCAGCCTAGTCCACATCATCCCTCATAACTATCTTCCATGCCTAGACTCCTTCCTCTACCACACCTCTCTCTTTACCTCCATAAGGAATAAAATGTCCCTTCTGGTATATTTCAGTGATTTCTTATTGCATATCGAGTTCATAATCTACATGGATGACCTTGTTCTCCTTTGACTTTATAGCTGTGTATTATATCACATTATCCCTTTGCGACTCTTACATTACCACACTCACAATGCCTCTCAAACTCCATGTGTCTATAGCTTAGATTGGGTGTCTAGTATGAAATTCACTATGTGATATGCTGAAAACTTCTCAAGGGTGTAGACCTTTCTATCCACCTATGTTGCTATTCTTTAGCGTGGGTTCCCAATTTACAAGCTGAATCAGAATCATGCTCATATTAACATTTCTTTACTTTTACACACACACACACACACACACACACACACACACACACACACACACACGTCTTCCTAGTGAGTAGTAAGGCCTAAGTGTTGGTGTGTTTCAGACACCTCTTGAGTTTGCCCTAGGCATGGTCATGTGCTTCAGGCGTGGCCACATTGCAGCCATGCCCCCGCCTACAGAACGGATTCCCAGGCCAGCTGTGCGGTGTGGCTGTATGCCCACTAGTTCCTTCAAAAAGGAATAACACATGGCATGGGCTCTTTTTTTTTTTG
>PVIH01020959.1:0-31016 GCA_004025045.1 Sigmodon hispidus | reverse complement strand
CTGTGCCTTTGAGCTGGTATTCTTCTCCTTCTTCTATTCCTATTATTCTCAAATTAGGTCTTTTCATGGTGTCCCAGATTTCCTGAACATTTTGAGTTATGGCTTTTTTAGTTTTACTATTTTCTTTGATTGATATATCTATTTGAGCTACTGAGTCTTCCACTTCAGAGATTCTATCTTCCATCTCTTGAACTCTGTTATGCTTGTATCTGTGGTTCCAGCTTTTTTCTTCAGGTTTTCTATTTCCATCTTTTCTTCATTTTGTGCCTTTTTTATTGCTTCTATTTCAGCTTTTATTTCAGCTTTTAGTTCCTGGCACGTTTCTTTCATAGATTCGTTCATCTCTTCCAATTTTTTGTTTGTATTTTCTTCTATTTCTTTAAGGCTTTTTTTCATATCTTCTTTGAGAGCTTCGATGATCATCAAAAAGGAATTTTTGGTGTTGCTTCCTTCTGTTTCCTCTTCATTGCTCAGTTCAGGTCTTGTATTTGTGAGATTGCCACTCTCTTCTGTAGTTACCATGTTGTCCTTTGTATTATTATGTAATTTTTTGCACTGACGTTTTCCCATGGCTTCAGTGGTTCACGATTAGATGGGTCCTGGTCAGTTGTGGCACTCGGGTTTGTGTGTCTCCTGTCACCTCTCTGGTCAGGGTCTGATTTTGTCTTTCAGAGACCCCTGCAGTTGTTGGTTCGCTCAGTTCGAGGTCGTGGTGGTTAGCTGTGCAAATTCCCTCAGCAGGAGCTGTGGGTGTGGTGATGGGCAGAGTTTACCTGCCCCTTCTCCAGAGTGTGCTGGGACTCTGCAGACAGCACTTGGTCCCGGGAGCGGAACCTGAAGCTATGGGAGCTCAACTCTCCCTCCCTGGCTGGGATATAGGCGCTGAGGCCTGGTGACCCCTCCTCACCTCTGGGCGGGGTCTGAATCTGTCCTTCAGAGACCCCTGTAGTTGGTTTGCTCAGTTTGAGGTCGTGGTGGGAGCCGTGCAAATTCCCTCAGCAGGAGCTGTGGGTGTGGTCAGGGGCAGAGTTTACCTGCCCCTGCTCCAGAGTGCCCTGGGACTCTGCCGACACATTTTTTCTAAAAATACATTTTGGATTTTTCCCACGTTAGCCTTCTGAGACTACACAACATTCATAAGTTACTAATATCACTCAGAATTTATCTTTTTGGGTGGCTTTTAAAATCAACACATTGTCTTTCCTATGAATGCCATCATTTTCAAGTCATTTTTTTTTTCATTTAAGTAGATCCTGACTAGAAGAAGCTTTAATTGATTCTGTCTTCTGGATAACCTTAACAGGGAGTTTGGGCATTTCAAATCACCCTACTTGCTATCATTTCCATTGACCTTTGAAAGTAACTATTTCTACTTATTCAGAAGTTTTTTTTTTTTTAATATTTTACCTATACTGTTTTTCAAAAGACATCTTTATGACAGGCTCTACAGCCTCAAATGTTTAAACATAGGTATATACGAGATTGGTAGACACACCACAGTAGGCAAAATCCATGGCCTTGGGGCTCTGCAGCTTCTTTTCATGACTAATGCATTATTGCAGCGGGGTTAATTATGCCACCATTGATAAAAGCTATTTCAAGCTATTTTGAGCAGCTACAGTGAATCCTAGTGACTGAACTTGTCTTCTTGAGATTTATTGCTTCTTGGTTTATAAACACTCTGTGAGCTTATATATAACTCTTTAGTCCACAATTCTATATGATACAGAAATTTGAAGAGAGAATATAGCTATTCAATATGAAGAATATTTAAAAAGTACTAACAAGTATGCAGAGCATTAACAAAATATCTTCTTACCCATAATAGGTGGAAATTTCCTGTCCTCTGAACAGCTCCCAAATAAACACACTAAGGCTTAATATTAATTATAAATATTTGGCTAATAGCTCAGGCTTGTTATTAGCTAACTCCTATATTTATGTTAATTCATATTTCTTATCTATGCTTTGCCATGTACCTTGGTGCCTTTTCTCTGTATGGCATGTTCATCTGACTTCTCCTTGCATTTTTTCTGTTGACTCTTCTGACTCTGCCCTTCTTCTTCCCATCATTGTCAGTCTGGCTTTCCCATGTAACTTTATACTATTCAGCTATTAGCCAGTCAGCTTTTTTATTAAACCAATTATAATGACAATTATTTCACAGCATACTCATTTTTAATTATTTCTTTCTACTCAAATTAAAATATCTGAGGATGTGGCTCCGTTAGTAGAGTGCTTGCATAACATGCACAGAGCTCTGGATTTGATGCTTGGGACTACATAAGTGGGGTATGGTTGTAAATACTTCTAACCCCAGTACTTGGGAATAGAGGCAAGAAGGATCAGAAGTTCAAGTTCATTTTCAACTACACTGAAAGTTTGAGTCCAGCCTGTGATGCATGAGGCTCTATCTCAAGGAGGCAGATAAATAAACTTTTAAAAATAAATTAATAACATCCCTCTTCCCAAAGCCCAGGGATAATTATCAAAGAGGAGGCAGAAAGATTGTAGAAGCCAGAGGTGGTGGATGGCTGTAGTGAAACAGCATTTTCTTGACACAGGGAGGAAGTTACACATATATGCTCATAGTGGTTAAGATAGAGTGTGCAAGAGCAATATAAGTTTGCCATGGAGTGGTGAGGTTAACAAGAAGTCCCACCCCTAGCTGAGGAGCTAGTGACTGATAGCTTCTGGGACAAAGAGAGTTAGTTTTCTTTAAGAGTTTCACCTTTACTTAGATGACCACATACCACTGGTTAACCACATAGTAAAGCGCATGTAGGCAGAATAAACTGGAGTTGGTGAGAACAAATAGCAGCAGAGATGTTTGATTAAAGCCTCAATAAATCACATTATTTTGTATTTACCTAAAATGGTATACAACTGACATAAGTGTATACTGTATGTATGTATATGTGAGTGTATGTGCATGTGCGTACATGTGCATGCCTGCACACACACACACACACACACACATATCATGAGACTTGGGCTGGCAATGCTCCCCACAATGGCCATAGACTACCTAACAAAATCCCAGTACCAGGAATGAGAAACCTCTCTTTAAGGTATTTCTTACAGAGAGACCAAGAAACTTGACAAACAATATAGGCAATTACTATTACATTTGGATGCCTCTTAGAGGTTGAAGGTAAGTCCCTAATGCTAAAGGCACCACATACTTTGGATAGAGGACTCAGAATATTCAAGTTGAGTCCAATTTAAGACTTTATTCCTGTGATCTGAGAAAGTACTGTATAAACCACTAAGATAAAAAAGCAATCCATAGTCCTATCTAGCTGTGATGCTTATGAATATAATGGTGGTCATTGTGGTAAGATAGCCATAATAGTGCAACAGTGGCATCTAGATGTTGGCTGTAACCAACAGCAATCTGTTGAACTTCTTAAGGCCCACTAGATAGGAGAGAAATCATGTTTGGTTTTAGAAATCTAGCTAAATTCCTGAGGCTAGTGAAGTCATAGATTTTAGGGAAGAAAAACCCATTACTATCAATTTATTAGACTGTCACAATTTCCAATTACATTCTAAAACTTTTTCTTATACCCACAGATATGTGTAGCTTTCTCCTTCATCATAGAAATTTCTCTTCACAGAAAATAGAGATCATTACAGAAAAACATCACTGGTCATGATACAAAGATCAACAGATTGTGCTGTGCCCAGATCCAGTAGATACAGCTGGAAAACAACTATTGCATTTGAGGCTCAGGAAGCATCATAGGAGATAGGTATGGAAAGATGACAAAAGCCAGTCACCAAAAAGTCTGATGGGAGATTGTATCTCTAAGAAATGACATGGAAACAAGACCCATGAGATCTCAACAATATGGCTGCCTAAGCAAGACGTAAACAATGACACAATCAATAGACATGCTAACACACAAAAATAATGGAAATCTAATGGGATCACATCCCTAGACAAAGAACTACAGGCAACTAATGACTGCTGAAAGGAAGAAAAACCAGCCTCTCCCAGGGTTGAGCTTCCAACTGGTTAGCTTTGATATCATACATACAATAGCCACACTAAATGAACTCAGGTTATGCTTGTGTATTTACACACATATATGTAACACTAATAAAGCAAAAAATAAAAGAACATCAATTTGAAAGGAAGTGAAGCATGTGGAATCTGTTGGAGGAAGGAGAAAGAAAGGAGAAGTGATACTATTATTTAAAAGTTTAATTTTTAATTAAAAAATGAAAACAAAATAACCATGGGTATGAAAGAAAGGATATATCTAGGACAAATTAGAGAAGAAGATAAATGTGATCAAAATCCAATGTATGAAACTCTCAAAAAAAATTTTTAAATCTTAAGTTGAAGCAGATGCCAGCATTATGCATGAATTTAATTTTATATATGGACAAGTTAGATCAGCCAATATCATTATGCTTATAAAGTTGATTTAATATCAAATAGATCTTGGCCTATTTTTTTATATTTAAACATTAATCTAGGTGAAGCCTCAAGGCAATAGTTATTTTACATTTAAAAGTCAGGTTTTAAATGATTTCACAATTTTGAAGCCTGGGCCCTATCCATGGATAAAAGAGCAAAACTTTCACACAGTTGGATGACTGTGGTTCTCTAGTGGATGTCATATAATTGTGTGTGCTTTTCCATGTGTGCATGCATGTATATCTGTGTGTATGTGTCTGTGTGTGCACATGTGTATGTACCTGTGTGTCTGAGTGCATATGTGTGCATGTGTATGTGTCTGTGTGTCTGTATGTGTGTCTGTGCCTGTGTCTGCATATGTGTGTGTGCACATGTATGTGTATGTGTGCAAGCTGCTTGCTTAGAACCACAATGATTTAAAACAGAAACAACCAAAGCTCTCTAAATGGAAGCATTACCCAAGACTATTGGCTGGATGTGGGTGACTCCAGCCATTCCTGAATAACAAAAAGCAGTCACTGGTGTATTAGTTCTTTACCTAAGGTAAATGAGAGTCCTGGAGAGTCCATGATAAAAGGTCAAAGTGCTTCATTCCTACTTCAGAAGCAACAGCTCTCAAAGACTCCTCATCCTGAATCTTTCCTAAACAAAAGAGCTTCAGGGTAGCAAGTTTTAATTATAAGATACCAGCCTTCCTGATGGCCTTTTGACTTTGGGGCATTAAATAGCCTGTCCACTAACAAGACACAAAAACAACAGAAATGTCAGTTTAAATGTCACATAGGAATTCACTTACTGGTATACACACACAAAATAAAATTGTATGTCTCATATAAATAATAATTTATTTGAAAATAGCTAAGTTTCCTTTGCGGTCTTATTCATGTGTCTGAAGAAAAGGACAGATATGTTTTGTTGTGCTATTGAAAACTGCTAGTTAATTTTGGAATACTTTTTTTATTTGCAATGTTTTTATAATAAAGTTTACAAGATAGAAAAAGAAAGCTGTCATAGAAGGCTCTCAGTGTGAAATTTTTATCACACTAATAAAATGCACTTTAATAAAGAAAAAAAAAAGATTTCTACTCACTGAGTCAAAGTTAGCATTCTACTTTTGTTTCTGATGCTATAAAATACCCTGACAAGAAGCAACTGTAGAACAAAGGGATTTATTTCAGCTTACAGTTCCAGTATATAACCATCATTGTAGGAAAGTCAATCTTGAAATTTCAAATAGTTATTTGTCCAACATCCACCATCAAAAGCAGAGAGAAATAAATGAATACATGCTCATTTGCTTGATGATGCTCAATTCAATTTCTATTCTCATATATGATCCTGGAAGCCCTGCCTAGGGAATGCTGCTGCTCATAGCAAACTGAGCTTTCCCCTATGGTTTAATTAATGTGATCCCTATAGACATGCCCATAAGTCAATTCTATGTAGACAATCCTTCCCAGCTGATTCTGGGTTGTATTAAGTTGATAATTAAAGTTAACCACCATAATTACTAGCTAGATTTTAGAACAATACATCAGAATAAGCAAGAGTGGAATCCATCAATAAATTATTCAATGGCATTTAAAAGAATTGTTTTCAACTGCAAAAGTATTGCTAAGCATTAAGGAAATTCAAGAGGTTATTTGAAATTTTAAAACCTGGACATATTTATTATTTATACTTTGACTAATTTATTTTAGTTTTAACTGGTTCTAAGTATGGCATACAAAGGCAGATCTAACTATTGAGCCTTTGAGTAAATTATTTAACTACTTTATCTTTTGTTTTATATCAATACAATTGTCATGATAATAGATAAAATGCACAAGACCATTTGCTGCCTGCAGCAAGGCTGCATGGATGGACATGACTGGAGCAGCAAGGAAATGAAGAAATGACATATGGATGGACACATAGGATCAAGGGGCCTAGGCTCTCAGGGGAAGAAACTGCTGGACTCCAGAAGCTCAGAATGTTTATTTTATAGAAATTGTAGGGAAAAACACTATGACCAAGGCAACTTATAAAAGAAATCATTTATCTGGGGCTTACTTACAGTTACAGAGGGTGAGTCTTTGGAGAGGAGCAAGATAACATATTGAGACAATGATCATGAGGCAGAAAGTGAACTAACTGTAAATGATAGGGGCTTTTGAAATCACACCCAGTGACACACCTCCTCTTATGAGACCACACCTTCTAATCCTTCCCTATCAGTTCCACCTTCTAGGGGCCAAGTATTAAAATATGTAAGTCTATGGGAGCCACTGTCATCCAAACTACCACAGAGGAGCATGGTTATATACACTGAAAAACAAAAGTCAAGGTTATTACAGATAAACACGGAGGTTTATGTTTATGGTACATAGCTAGATCAAGGAGACAGGCTTAGCTAATGTATGAAGGAGCAGTGTCTGCAGGTGAACAGTCTTTAGGTGGTACATATCTGGAAAGAGTGATAAGGCAAACATTTTCTGCACACACTGTCAACATCCACACATGGACCAGAGAAAGGCTTTACCATTGCTCTCTGAGCATCTCCCTGGCAGAGGGGTAGAATACTTTGCCCTTTCCCTGTGGGTCTGAGGCTAGAATCCTTGACAAGGCTGTGACCATGTCAACAGCACACATTCACTCAGGACTTTACACACACAGGGCTTCCTCTGCTCCCTACAGCCATTCATGGGACTAAAAGAGCTAAATAATGTAAAATTCTCAAGAGAAAAGTGGTACATAGTAAGAGTACAATTTAGGATAGCCCTAACTATTATTGTAGTGATTTCCCTTCCATGTGGTTCTTATATTAGTAATTTATTAAACTTTAGGAGTAGCATCAATCTAAAAACAAGCTCATGAAACTTTGGAACATCTTGGAAAGTATAAACAAAATTTAAAAATAAAGTTATGATCACTAGCACATTATCAAATATAACCATCTACAGGAAAAATTTTAAAGCTACATCTATTCATGAGACTCCAAACCCTCAAAACAGATAAGAAATTAAGAGACAAAAATAGAATACATAAGAATAAAATTCAACAAACATGTAAAATATCATCACGCTAAAAATTGCAAACATTGATTTAAAAAAATTTTCTAAATAAGTGGAAAGGTATTCTGTGTATATTAGCTGGAATATTTGATAGAATCAATACTTAGCAAAATTTTACCAGACTAGATTTTGTGAATTTGATGGGAAGGCAAAGCAGGAGGAATTAGTCAAGTGATGTTTTAGCATGTAAAACATTTCAAAAGCTTGGGATGATCAAAATAACTTTCCAAAAAAAGAGCTCACAGCAAGATAACTTAACTCCCATAGCAAACTAGAGTTAATAAGATAACGCAGATAATGTCAGACAGACATTCATCTGTAGAAAGTGAGAGAAAATTCTGTAGCCAGAAGTTTTTCTGTTTCATCCAGGCCTCTTAGTCCAGAGGAATCTCTTTACTCATGGTCCTACAGCTGCTTATAAAATAATTACTCACAAACTAATATTAATTACAAACTGTTTGGCCTATGGCTCTGGCTCATTACCAACTAGCTCTTACAACTTAACCCATTTTTATTAATCTATGTCTTGCCACATGGCTTCTTGGCTTTACCTTTGTTTCATTACATCTTACTTTCTGAGTAGTAGCATGCAGGGTCACTTTTGACTCTGCCGTCCTTGGTCTTTATCTCTGCTTGGATTTCCTGCCTGCCACTAAGCAGCCTTGCCATAGGTCAAAACAGTCACTTTATTAACAAATGATAATAAAACATATTTACAGTATACAGAAAGATAACCCACATCAAAATTTATTTATTTGACTTTCAGCAAATAATGCTTAGACAACTGGATGTCCACACCAAGACAAAGAACATAGTTTAAAAAGAATTGCTATAACAAAAGACCTGGACAAAAAGCACTTACTTAGCTCATAATTGTAGAGGCCCAAAAACAGAGCACAGACTTCTCAAGTTTAGCTCTGATGAAGGCTTCATGATAGAGCACACCCTAACAACAGGAGTGGGTATGCTGGAGACCCCAAGGCAGAACAGAAGGCCAGAGATAGGAGCACTCCAGGTTTGATCCTGTGTAACACTGGAAAAATAACTTACCAACTTTTCCCTTAAGATCAGCATTGTTTCCTTTTAAAGCAGCACCCACAAGGGCCTAACCAATCTGTACTAGTCCCCTCCAGTAGATTTTACCATGTTTCACATCACCACATTGAAGACTAAATTCTCAATGTAGTGGTCTGAATAAGATTGCCTCCCTAGGCATTAAGTAGCATGGCCTTGGAGTGGATGAGTCACTGGGGGTGGGTTCAAAGTTTCAACTGCTCAAATAAGGCCCGGTGTCTCTCCTGTCCTGCTGCCTGCCAATGCAGTTGTAGAACTCTCAACTAATTCTCTAGTACTATGGCTGGCTGCCTGTGTGCTACCATGTTCCCTGCCATGATTACAGTGAACTAAACCTCTCAATTCTAAGGTACCACAGTTAAATGCTTTCCTGTACAAGAGTTGCTGTGGTAATTGTATCTCTTTACAGCAACAGGAACCCTAACTAAGACACTCAGGCATGTATCCTTTGACTACAAACCTCACCCAAACCATAGCATCTCCTTATCTCAAAACATACATCAAAACTAACACAAAATTGATCCCAAATTAAAAGAGCTTTAACAGTAGTACTTTTACAAAATACTTTTGCAAGTTGACATAGAAGATATTTAAGAACTTTAATTGGATTAAAATTTCTTAAATGCTGTACTAAAATCATGGCCTGTTTTTTATAAAGCTTATTTTCTTCTAAATCTAAAATATCTGTACTTAAAAATATACCATTTAAGAAAACCATAAACCATAGACTAGAAAAATTGAGAAAACATACATCTGTATGTACAGTTTATACAGAATATATAAAGGACCTTTATTATTCAGTAGTAAACAATCTTAACAGATATTTTTTAAACACAGACAAAAGATTTTAACAAATAATTGACCAAAAATAATATCTGAATGGCTGATAATCTCATGGAAAGATATTCAAGACAATTAACTCGTAGGGAAATGCAAATTAAGACCAAAACTAGAATATCTATGACAAGAAATGCAGCCATTATGTTATTCAGGTGGTAGAGAATTAAGAAAGTAAAATAGCATTAGCATCATGTCAAACAGTTTGTCATATACCATGAAGTTAAATATGAACTTACTACCTACCCAGAAATTCTATTCTTTGCTATTCAACAAAAAAGCACATATCACACAAAGATTTGGACATAGATGTTATGAGCCTTTCTATTCATTATAACCAATTTTTAGTGTCAATTAACCAAAATATATGTGCAGAGAAAGCAAAGGATACCTCACTAATGAAATACTGTCCAAAAACCAACAAGAATGAGCCATAGATATCAGATACATCTACTCTGAGAATCTGTATTCGTTTGTTATTAACATTTATTCTTAGACTCAAACATTCCATTTAATGAAAGACATTAGACACAAAATCACTTTTGTGAAATGTTCAAAAATTTCTATGGAAAAAAAATGAGATTAGCAGTTGTCCAAGGTAGGCTGTGTAAGCTGGAGATAGAAAAGGGCAGAGAGTGGACATACAGGCATTTTAAGGTGATAAGGATATTCTAAGACTGATTATGATGATTGTTTTGTAAGTTACAAGATTACATAAAAAAGGTTCTTTTGTATATTTTCATAGGTAAATTATATGCTCTGTAAAATACTCCTCAGTAAAATTGTGTTGAAAATATTTAAGAGCCAGCACATAGTCAAAGGTGCTGGAGTTCAATCTCTGGGACCAAAATGGTAGAAGAAAAGGACAGACTTCCACAGTTGCCCTCTGACCTCCACAAGTGTGTATGTGTGTGTGTGTGTGTGTGTGTGTGAGAGAGAGAGAGAGAGAGAGAGAGAGAGAGAGAGAGAGAGGTGTGCAAGTGCACACACACACACACACTTGCTTTTTAAAAATACACTGGTTCTAGCCTGTAATCCCTGCACTTGGGAGACAGAGGCAGGTGGAACTCTATGAGTTTGAGGTCAATTTGGTCTACAAAGCAAGTTCCAGGACATCCAGGGATACACAGAGAAACTCTTTCTTGAAAAACAAACAAATACACTGGTTCTCTTCTACATGTCAGGAATGTGGAAGTTGTTACTGTATCCTGTAACAAGTATGTTATTACTTAACATACTGCAAAACAACAGCTCTTTATGAATCCAGCAAGAAAGTGGGGATATAGAGCAAACAAAGCCTCCAAGACTGAAAAGACAGGCAGGAAAACATGGGAAGTCACAAATTACTGGTGCAGACACTCATAGGTAGAAACTGCTACACCACCATGGCCAAGAGACAAAGCCTTGTACTATGACTGACAAATTTCTACAGGTTGAATGCCAATGACTAAGATGTAAAAGTTCAGAAGGGCTCTCAAGATTCTAGCCTTCGATTTGAAAGGAAGGAATCCTGAATCCAAATCACTAGTCATTACTTACCCTCTAAGTATGGGAAATCATAGTGGGGTTCACAACACACTAAACAACTGAATACACACAGGAGAAAAGAATGATGCCTATTGTGATGTTTCTCCTCCTCACAACCAGCCACCATATCACTAGATTCCTGTTAATAATAATTATCCCTGTCTGGTACAGCATGTCTACTCATCAGAAATACAAATTTATATATGCCTGTTAAGGACATATATGTGTATATATCATCTTCCTGGACATTTGTTATTTAATTTTTCCTTAATGATGAATAATATTTCCTTTTATACACATACTAGGTGATGGGCAATTAGATTGATTTCATTCCCTTGTGATCTGATTAATTCAATTGCTAATGGATAAGCAAATGGTACAGAAGAACAGGTAAATATAAGCATTAAAAAAAGCTATTTCAAGAAAGAGATAAAAGAAATACTAGAGTCAAAAAAATATAGAAACAGAGAGAGACTTTGATGGACTCACTAGTAGACAGGACTAAAGAAAGAATGCTACTCGCTGGAGACCATATGCTCAAACACATCATCCTGTGTGGGACATTTCACACTGAAACCAAAGGAGGGAGAATCTCATTGATTCTACAGATCAAGTTGGGAGGAACAGACATTCTGACAATATCTAGTTTTACTGTCTTATAATATCAGGGTATGTGCTGTGGGATATTTGTACACTGTATGAAAGTGTATTGCTTTGAGTTTATTTTTAAAGCTGAATGGTTAATAGCTAGTCAGGAAATATAGACTGGATTTCTGGAAGAGAGAGGAAGAAGAGAAAGAATCTAGGTGAGTGGAGGATACCAGGTAACACAGAGTGGAAACAGAAGACCCAAAATGGAAGAGGAGTAATTCCACATATTAGAACATGGATTAATATAAATGGCTTAATTTAAGTCATAAGAGCTAGTTAGAAACAAGCCTAAGCTATAGGCTGAGATTCATAATTAATAAGAAGTCTTGGTGTCATTATTTGTGGGCTGGAGGCCCAAAGAAAAACCTACTACAAGTTTGTTGAAATTTATTCATCACTTCTTTGATTAATTACTCAGTAATTTTCTTCATGTACATATATATCTTAGAAGGAATAAAGATGTCCTTTAATAGATGAATGGACAAATTGGTATATCTAGAGAGTGGGCTATCAGTGCTACAAAGAAATCAGCTATTAGCTTATATAACCACACAAAGGATCCTTAGGAAGTTATTGCTACATGAGCAAACATGATCAGGAAAAGATGTACACTTTTTATATTGCATGATAGTGAATACATTGCATTCGAGAAATGGTAAAACTATGGAGACATTTGAAAAATTAATAGTTACCACAGGAAAAGGGTATGGGAAGAAAGCAATGAGCAGGCAGGACACAGAATTTTAAATAAGTAATGGACTTGGATGATGGTTATGTGTTGATGCACAGTCATTGATGGTAAGCCTATACTACTCTGGTGAGGGATGCTAGCAATAGGGGAGGCTATGGATGTACATGGGAAAGAAGTATGTGAAAAAAAAATCTCTGCTTTTGCCTCTCAACGTTGCTGTAATCCTAAATCCCAAAACAATTCCACAAAAATAGATTCTTTCAGCAAATAAAAATGGTTCTCTGTTCCCCCAAATCCAATCCCCCAGTCTCACTCCCAGTTCTGCAGCTGAACACCTGTGGCAACCTTCCCTGCCCCCTCCATCTCGTGTGAATCTCACACACTTCCCCCGTCAAACCTTCTTCCCCCTACTTGCTGCTTTATTCTAGACCCCAGCCCCAGCAGATGCCCCCTGCTAACCCAGGGTCAGCTTCTCCCAGGGCAACAAGTAGGGTTAGGGCAAACCCACACCTCTTCTTCTGCTCCTCAGAGCCAACACACTCCCAGGCTCATCCACAACTCTGTAGCAAGAAACCCACTGACTTACCACTCTGACGCCATCCCCAGCAGAGCACAGATATCTTCTCCATCTGACCCATCCCAGTATCCCAGCCTCTAGCACCAGCTCGCATTCCCTGGGAACACACCAGCTGAGCAAATCAGGAAAATCTGGTAAACTGGCTGAAGACCCTCACCACTCCCTCTCTCCCACCAAATCCAGTCCCCTGGCTCACCCTAGTGTTGCAACAGAAGCCCAGCTGCTGCCTTCCTGCCCACCTGCTCACATCTCCTGTGGATCCTTGTACACCATCTCCTCCACCCCTCCCTCCTCTCACTTGGTCACTCTATCCAGACTCCAACTCCAGCAGGAACCTCCAGCTAGCCCACCAGCCACGCCTGCCGGAGAACAAGTAGGCTGCCTGAAGACCCTGTCTCCACAGCTCAGCAGCAGAATACCCTTGGCAGCCTTCCCTGCCCCTCTGCTCCCATCTGCTGTGGATCCCATAGACTTTCCTCTACTAACCTTTCTTCCCTAACTTGTTTCTTTGTCCCAGACCCCAACTCCAGCAGCCACACACTGCCAACCCAAGAGCAGCTAGCAGGCAGAGCCATACCTCTGCTACTGCTCCTGAGATACAATCCTCGCAATGTCTTTATCTTTATCAGTTCTTTAGCAGGAAAGCTGCTGTGTTCTCCCATCCCTCTCTGACTCCATCCCTAAAGGATCACAAGGTCTTTCTCTTCCTACATCCCCTTCTCCAAGTCATCCCAGCATCCCAGCTTCCAACACCAGCAGGCATACCCTGTGCATCTACCAGCTGAGCAAGCCAATGGCCAGAAAAACAGGCAACACACAGCTACCATACCCTCAGAAAATACAGAGAAGAAACACAAACCAAGAAACAAAACACTCACCCAACAAAGACAAAATCAAAAATTAGCTCCTAGATCTATAGTCATCCCAAACCCAGATGCCAGGACACCAGCTTAAAAACACAATAATAGCCAGTGCACTATGTCTCCACCAGAGCCCAGCTATTCTACTACAGCAAGCTCTGCTCTGCATATTCCAACATGGCTGAAGGACAAGAAAAAGACTTCAAAGAAGAAATGAATAAATACCTTAACAAAATCTAGGAAAAAACAAACAAACCCAATAAATCACAATCAGTTCAAGAAAACTAATAAAACTGTTCAAGACCTAGAAACAGAATCAGTAGAGAAAACACAAACTGAGGGAATTCTGGAAATAAAAAAATTAGCAATGTGAACAGGAACTACAAAAGCAAGCTCTGTCAACATAACAAGAGATGCAAGAGAGATTCTCAGGGATTGAAGATACAATAGAAAAAAATAGATATGCCAGTAAAGAAAATGTTAAATCTAAAAAACTTGACTTAAAACATTCAGGAAATCTGGGACACTGTGAAAAGACCAAACCTAGAAATAAGAGGAATACTGAAAGAAGAAAAAGACAGCTCAAAGGTTCCGAATACGTTTTCAACAAAATCTAGAAGAGTATTTTCCTAATCTGATGAAGGACCTGCCTATAAAGATACAAGAAACACACAGAATACCAAATAGACTGGACCAGAAAAGAGTTCCCTCAACACATAATAGTTAAAACACTAAACATACAGGAAAAAGAAATACTATTAAAAGCTGGAAGGGAAAAATACCAAATAACATATAAAGGGAGACCTTATTAGAATTACACTCTGCTTCTCAGTGGAGACTCTGAAAACCAGAAGGTCCTGGACAGATTGCAGGCTGTAAGAAAACACAGATTCTAGCTCAATTACTTTCAATCACTATAGATAGAGAAAATAAGATATTCTGTAATAAGGTCAAATCTAAACACTATCTATCTACTAATCCAGCCTTACAGAAGATGCTAGAAGGAAAACTTCAGCCTAATGAGGTCAACTACACTAATCTAACACCAGCAAAACTAAAGGAATGGGAACACATACAGGAAGAGGAGGAAGAGGTGAGCAAGGAGAAGGAGGAGGAGAAGAAAAAGACAGGAATCAACAATCATTGATCACTAATTTCTCTCAATATCAATGATTTCAATACAGAATAACAGAGTGGATGCAAAACCAGAGTACACCCTTCTATTGCATACAAGAAACACAACTCAACATCAAAGCTAAGTGTCAGTGTAAAGGGTTGGAATCGGATATTCCAAGCAAATGGACCTAAAAAGCAAACTCATATAGCTACTTTAATATGTAACAAAACAAACTTCAAAACAAAATTAATCAAAAGAGATAGGGAAAGATACTTTATACTCAGCAAAGGAAAAGCCCACCAAAATGACATTTCACTTCTTAGAATCATTACTATAGCTTAAATTACATATTGACCCTCACATACCAATGGTGGGAGACTTCAATACCCCATTCTCACCAAAAGAGTAGTCATCCAGACAAAAACTAACAAGCAAAATACTGGAGGTAACATACTATAAACCAAATGGACTTAACAGATATTTACAGAACATTCCACTCAAACACAAAAAAATATACCTCCACTTCTCTATACCACATAGAACTTGCTCCAAAACTGGCCACACACTCAGTCATAAAGCAAGTCTAGACAGATTAAAAAAAAAATTGAGAGGCTGGAGAGATGGCTCAGCAGTTCATCCAGAGGACCGGGGTACAATTCCCAGCACCCACATGGCAGCTAACAACTGTCTGTAGTTCCAGTTCCCAGTTCCAGGCAAACACCAAGGCAAATAAATAAATAAATAAAGTTAAAAAAATGAAATAACTTCATGCATCCTATCAGACCACGATAGATTAAAGCTGGATATCAACCACAGAAAACTTACAAAGTCATAAAAACAACAATCTCTACTGAATGAAAAATGAGCCAATACAGAAATAAAAAAAAATGGATCAAATTCATGCGCTTTAATTTTTAATAATTTTAGAGTTTCACAGTCATCACTACAATCCACTTTTAGAATACCTTCATTCCAGAAGTCATATCCCATATGCCTACTATCTGTTGATCCCTGCCTGCAGCCCATAGCTCTCACCACAACAACCCGTGTTCTACTTTGCACTGCACTAGATGTGGGTTTGTTGATAGCTTTGGTCATTGTGAGTTCCTGTCTTTGAACTATTATCAATAATAATGCAATGAGTATTTGTATGCTTTCTGATTTGTAGGTGTGTGTTTTTACTCATTTTGAGTAGATAGGAAGGTTCAGAATTGCTAGAATGTGTGGTTATGTTTGACTAAAAACATTCAAATTGACCATGCTTTTTTATATCCTCACCAAAAAAAATATGTGGCTTAATTTATCACATCATTTCCAACATTTACTGTCAGTCTTTCTGATTATAACGATCCTACTGGGTATGGAATAGGATGTTATGTTTTAATTTTCCTATTACAAATGATGTTGAGCACTGGCCCATGTGCTAATCACTCACTCACATACCCTCTTAGATGAAATGTCTCCTCAATATTGTGTTCATTTTTTTTGTTGAGTTGCTTAACTTTTTATTTGGGGGTGTAAGAATTGTTTGTATATTCATAATATATACCCCTTATTAGAGCTCTAATTTGCAAACATTTTCTTTCCCTTTCTCTGGCTTGCTTTTTGATTTTCATAATGGTGTTTCTGGAAGCATAAATGTTTTGAAATTTGATGAGGTTCAATTTATTAAAATTTTATACTATGGAAAAAATTCAAGCTTCTTATTGTCATAGCTAATAAATCTTTGCCTTGCCCATGCTCTTCATGATTTCTTCCTATATTTTCTTTCAAAAGACTTTGAACTTCTCATCTCCATCTCTGATTCACCCTGGGTGTCTATGCAGTAGGGAGCCTAGTCTATATTTTCACAAGCCCCAGCATTATCTGTTGAAAAGACTTTGGACTTCTCATCTCTATCTCTGATTCACTCTGAGTGTCTATGTGATTGAGAGTCTAGTCTATATTTGGTTTATAGTTTTGCATGTCCCAACATTATCTGTTGAAAAGAAACTGTGTTTGTCCTTTATTGAATTGTTATTATTCTTTTTATGAATATTACTTTGACTATAAATATTAGGATTTACTCTTAGACTCTGGCTTTTCTTGCACTCCTCTTATCTATTTTTATGCTAGTACAAAGCCTACTTGATTAAATTTCAAGTTATAAAGTGAACACCCTTGAATATTCTTCTTTTCTTGTTTTGGCCATTGTTCTTTATTCTCTTATCATTGATATTTAATTTTTTTTTTTAGCCAGAAAACACTTTAAAAACTTCATTAGTGTCCCAATCTTGAACACTGGGACACAAGCAGAAGAATCAGGAGTTCAAGGTTCTCCTTAGCTACATATCAAGTTTGAGGTTAATCAGGGCTACATGAAACCTATTCCCCCCCCCCCAAAAAAAAAAACAGACAAAGAAAAGACGGCATTTTTGAGGCACTGTGACAGACCAGTAATCTCAGAGATACAACGATACAAAAAGCACTAGGTGTTAACATGAGAAATTTGACCTTGTAAGAATATACTATCAGCAGTGCCATACCGTCAAAAATACTGTGGAAATATTTCTGATAAGCACATGAATAACAAACCCTAAGACAAGAATATATCTACTCACATATTTCATCATTAACTTCCAGTCTCTGACATGGTACAAAGATATTTTCCATATACTGTTCATGATAACATTGCAAAATAATAAACTACTCAAGCAATCTTTGTTATAAGTACCAATTAATCCATCAAAACAAGTTAAAATAGCTATGCAAACTGCTGTGATTGCTAAAAAGATGCAGCAATCCCTCCCTGGTAAATGTGTCTCATTTATGTTTGCTTGATATATTTTCAAAGATATATACTAAAGAAGCCACAGAATATGTTATAAAATTTATATGTTTCTTTTCACTTGATAGATATTATTGAATGTTACCAGTTGCTTATGAATTTATTATCAAATAAATCTTTAATGGCTTTTTTAATCTATGAGTAAAACAAAATGAACATTACAACGTCAGGAGCCCAGAAATGTGCAACTACTAAAAACAGAATAGCAGTTTTTACAGTAAAACTCATGCTCATGGCTCTTGGATAAAATCTACATTTACAGACACTCCTATGAGCACCCTGCACAATGCTGTTCCTATAACCAGAGTCATCTTGGAGTTGTGAAGAACCTTCTAGGCAGCTTTCCCATCAGAAAGGAATCCCCCACATAACCCTGCTCTAACATTTTCTGTGCCAAGCTGCATTATTCATTGTGAGGGATGATGGGAGACTTCCTGCTACGTGGAGCTTTAAGGCAGATCATAAAATAACACTTTCTCAGTAAAACTTGCCACTTGACATTTCTGAGACAGAAAGTTTAACACAGCACCAAATCACTCTTTGACGAGGTTCCCCTGGCTTCCCTTTGTGTTCATCACTCAGGTGTGAGCCAGCATGGCACGTCCTTCTTCTCCCTGAATCACCGAAGGTACCATGTGTCACCCACTGCTGTGTGTTCATGTGAAAGATGCTGGCAGCAAAGGACAAGCTTCAGAAATAAGTGCAAAAAATGTTCTTAAGGTCCCAGGATAAAGAGGAGTGCTCGCTTTATGAAAACACATGAAGTCAAGCTATTGGTATCTCACAGAATCTGTATAAAGTCTTCCACAGCAGTGAGATGAGGTAAATGACAAAAATAACCCAATTTTACATGTCATGAAGCCACTGGGCCAAGGTTACCTGGTCCAGGGAGCTGCTCAGAGTAAAGTGTGCTGTCTATCTCACTGGTGCTGGGAAACACCTCCCAAGAAAAAGGCTACTCATTACCTCCAGAGCCTCCACGTCCCATTCTCTTGGGTGGACTTTGTATGTGCAGTAACAACAATTACAGCAGCAACAACTACTATAATAACATCCGTTTGCACTGCTAAAATTCCATGTAAACTCTTTAATTTCTAAAGTATTTCTAAATCCATGACTAACTTAGCACTTGCCACACTCTGTGGAGAATGGACCTACTAGAAGCAATTCATTTCTTTATTTGATGATACACAAATCAAAATAGACAAAATCAGGCACAAACAAAAAGTTAGATCAGCATGTTTCCTTGGTCTATGCAAGAAGAAACACCTGAGCTTACTTCACAACTTCTGGCAGCATTTGAACACTGCTCTTTAAGTTTTAGCCTGCACCTGAATCATCTGAGATCTTTAAAAATATTTGGTATTAGTAAGTCTGGGGTAGAAATTGAACCACTGTCTTTATCAACTTTCCAAGTAATGCTGAGATGGCTAGAACTGAGCTCAGATCTTCTACAAAAGCAGCAAATGTTCTCAACCACTGAGCTATCTCCACCTTCCAGAGATAGCCAACTTCAGGACTAAATGGAAAAGGTTCAGTAAGGTTTGTTATTGAAGAGGCCATGTCTGTATGCACTAAAATACCAAGGCCAAGTATGTTTCCATTCTTCAGTAATTTAAACTCATGTTGTTTCGAGTTTAAAATACCAAGGCCAAGTGTGAGTTTACAGGAAAGAGAGGAGGTTTTTATAAGCCTAAATGTTAGATTTTTCCCTGGTAAAGACCTTCAAAACCCACAAGTTTTTTTCTTTTTATCTTTTCCTCATGCATATGAAGTATGTTAGATTTCTACTATGTGTAGGCACTCTGCTAAATTCCAGAGTGACATTTATGAGTAGCATCTATCAGTTTACAAAACTCATTCATTCATCTTACAAAATGAATTGTGAAGTAAAGGAAAGTGTGTTGGATATAAGGAGGGCTAATGACACAGGAAGAAGAACTTCACTCAGGGAGGAGAGAGAAGACAGGAAGCCTGAGGAAGAGTTCACAGGAAAAAAATCAGCAATGTTTTTACTGTGTTAACTCATTACAGGTGCTGTTCTAAATACTTTCGCACTCACAATGACCCTTTTAAATTTTTGGCCCTCAGTTAGTGGACTTGTTTGGGAAAGACTAGGAGGTGTGGCCTTGTTGGGGAAATGTGTCATTAGGGGTGGACTTTGCAATTTCAAAAGCCCACTCCAGGCTCAGTCTCTCTTTTTCTCTCTTCCTCACTCCATCGCTCTCTCCCCTTCTCTCTTTTCTCATTCACTCCCCCTCTGCCTGCTGCCGTGGGTTAGGATGTAAACCTCTCAGCTTCTGATCCAGTGCCATGTCTCTCTGCTTCCCACCATGATGATCGTAGATTAGCCCTCTAAAACTATAAGCAAGACTCCAATTAAATGTTTTTGTTTCTAAGAGTTACCTTGGTCATGATGTCTCTTTGACAGCAATAGAACAGTGCCTAAGATAGTGACTAGATCCTGTGGAGATGATAATCAATATTAGCCATCACACCTATCAACAGTATCAAATAGGTGATCACTCTTCATCTCTAGTTATGACCTTATCCAGACTTGAAGAATTAAATGTCATCTAGATATTACTGATTCCCAAATTATATTTTTAGTCTAAACTTCTCCAGTGAACTATGGAAGCCTGTGTCTGACCTACCTGTGTATGATGTTTCTGGCTCAGGCTTTCTGGGCCTGAACCAGAGGTTTGGTCCCACTCTCAGCCCCGCTTAGCCTCAAATAATCACACACAGGCTTGTATTATTTGTATGTTGGTTGACATAGGGCCCAGACATATAATTTGCTAACTCTTTCATCTGAACTCAACCCATCTTGTTCAGCTGTGCATCTCGGTACCTTTTCTCAGCAGCATTTCCTCTGCATCTCCTGGTAGCTTCAGCAACTCTGTGGCATCTGTCTTCTGCTCTGAGATGTTCCTGAGTTTTCTTAGCCTGGTAGCCCCGCCCATGCTTCCCGTCTACCTTTGGCCAATCAGCTTTTATTAAACCCATAGGCGGGACAAATATTTACAACATTACCAGCATAATCCTACTACACCTCTCTATCTGTATGTCTGTTAAGTAGCTGAGGAAAGCATGTCCAAGCTGGAACACGGCTACTGCCCACATCTCTGACATGCTTCCTCATCAGTCAAGCCCGCATGGGAGCGGATCAGAACAAAGAGCTTTGTCTCACCTTTACCTTCTCTCTCTTCTCACATTCTTCACGCTCCTGTCAGCAAATGCTGCTTTACTCATGTATTACTAATGTTACCATTTCTCACCACCCATTGTCACCACCCGAGTCTAAGCCTTCATCATTTTATGCTAGCAATGGCTTCCCAGCTGATGCCCCAGTTTTCAAACCTCATCTTTTCTGTACTCAGCACCCAGGTGATCTTATTAGATCAGATTAGGTCACCATTCAAAGTCCTAGAGTTGGCTCTGATTTTACCTACGGTAAATGTTTAGTTCTCTCAATAATGTTTTTAATCTCCATATAATTTGGATGAAATATAGTCTATGCTAAAATGCAGCTGAAGATTTTTACACATGATGTAATTTTGTAAAATCTGTGTCCCATTGTATTTAGAAAGAAACAAACCCAGAGCTATTTAACAATGATAATGAGCATCTCTTTTTTTAATATACTTTTTGAATGATGGTGTTCAAGCGGTTGCATGGACAGGGATCTTTTCTCGTTAAGAATCTCCCTCATGGGGCTGGAGAGATGGCTCAGTGGTTAAGAGCACCGTCTACTCTTCCAGAGGACTCGGGTTCGATTCCCAGCACCCACATGGCAGCTAACAACTGTCTGTAGTTCCAGTTCCAGACAAAACACCAAGGCAAATAAATAAATAAATAAATAAATAAATAAATAAATAAAGTTTAAAAAAAAATGAGTACAAGAAAAAACTCCCTTTCTTTCTTTAAAAAAAAAAAAAAAAAATCTCCCTCATTAGAATCGTCACCATAGTTCAATGTCTTGCAAGGGATACTGGGAGCCCATTTACGTAGCTTTCAGAATCTCTGTCTTACTTAGGGAATGACAGTTACAAGGTGATCAATTAGGACTGAGATCTAAAGATGGAAAAAGCCTACTCCAGCTGACAGTTCAAAAAGCATTACTTGAGAGGATCTCAGAGAATGCTATGCTGTTTGTTTCTCCTTACTGTTTCAACACCAAACCACAAAGTTTTTACTAAGCCACAAATATTTACTGCTTGTCTCATGCTAATCGCACGCTTGCTTTCCTACTCTGATTACACAGGAGAGGTGGAGCTGAGTCACAGAGAGAAATCAAATGAAAAGAAAGACAACAGGATCAGTTCTTGGTGCAGCTAGCATGTCGGCCACCCAAAGAACAGCATAGGGCTAAAACTGCATTGAAATAAGTATGCAGATTTGTGTTTCTTTTGCAATTTTACTCACTAGACCACTAGAAACAAAAAATAGAGATTATAATAAATAATGTTTGTTATTACAAAAAAACTTCAACCAGAAGCTACTTAAAATAACTGACATATTTAAGAGTAAATTAAAGAAGTATGTGGACAGAAGAAAGACTTCTGGCACCAAAGAACTCCCCACAAACAAGTACACCAGTGAGCTCTAGTGGGAGCTGAGGACCCTGGAAACTAGATGTCCACCCTTCCGAGACCTACCAGAGTGGTATAAAGGCAGAGCTGGACAAGGGGCCAGACCCATGTGCCACCTTTGCATGGAGCAGGTGCAGTAGGTTAGAGGGAGGTGTGAAGATGAGATCAGCAATGAAAGTGCTTAATTAAACAAAGGCAAGAGCATGACCCTGAAGACCTAAGAAGCTCAGGTTTTCTCTGAGTCCCCAGATCCCTACTTGTTACAGCCAGTGATTCTATTTACCCAGGAGAACCTCCTGCTTACTTCCCTGAGCTAAATTGCAGGAAGCATACCAGTAGCATGTCCCTGACCACCTCCAGAGGCAATGGTGTTCCCTGATGTGTGCGCTTGCTTTCAGAGCATATGCCTTGCGTGCTGAACATGTAGAGGGCTGTTACTGGGCTATAGAAAGAGTCAAAACAAGCAATATTATTTCCAATTAAATGTTAGGCTTAACTGCATGTTTAATTCTGCTGTAGCTAGCTAACAGGTTTAAAGGTGGAGGCTGGAAGTACAGAGTGAATGTTTATCAAATTAATCAAGGTTCATTATGATACAACTATTTATAGAATTTAAAGTAGAAAAGCTGAGGCAAATGTAAAACTAGATGGATCTCAGGCAGTAAATTAGTTAATAGATAAATAGATAGTTATAGAGTTAGAGTTATAGAGTTAGTTAAGTCAATATATACATGGCTTCTTCTAGAAATACAGACAAAAACTCAAGTCAGTTTAAACAGAGAAAATTAGGTTGGCTTCAAATTACTCATAGCAAGATTAACAGCAGAATACAGAGAGACATTCAGCAATTCAGAGAAACACAGTCTAATACCAAACCTTTGCTGAAGGCTAGCAATTTCCAAGGCTAAGAATTTATGAGCTATTTATGAAAATACTACTTACTTGTAAAATACAAATAAGCTTGTTATAAATAAAGGGGTCAAGGAAATGGAACTCTCTTAAAATTGATTTACATAATTTTTAAACAATGCGTGACATACTGTTTACAATGATAAAGAGTACAATGTAAAACAACCTTAAAAAATTTGTCAATCAAAAAATTATGTAGTGTCAGTACTAATAAAACAAAATTATGTTAAATGTAAGGAAAACAGAAACAAAGTAAGATATTTATGAGGTAGTAAAAAGATAATGATGATGATGATGATGATAGGATTATAAAGACTCTAAATAACAAAATAAATATTCAACAACACAAGAATTCAATGTTATCTTTCCAATTGTTCAGGGGAATTTATGGAACTTCATACACTGAAGCAGAGATGAAGTCCTTGCACCAAGTGCGTGAGACAGAGGACAAGCAGGTATGTTCGCACCTACTGACTTCTATCCAGTTGATAAGTAGTAACCCCCAGAACCTATTCTTCTGTAACCTTCCTAGTAGAACCTTTAATGTTTAATTGAGCACAAGGCCACTCCAAGTAACATCATTCTCTAGCCTCAGGTGTAATTCTCTAGTGACAAACTACAAAGTTCTGGCCAAGGAAATGCAAGGAAGATGGTATTTGCATCTTCCAGAAATGCACTAAAGGAAAATGCCCTCTTCTTCCTCTCTCCCCATCACTATCTGGGATGGAAGCAACATGGATGCAACTGCATGAGCTGTCTTGGAGATGGAAGTTTCTTAGAATGGATGTCCAATATGGTAGTACAAAAATCTAGAGTAATTCTTATTTTTTTTTTAAAAAAAAAAAAAGTCAGATATTCAAAGATGGTTGAGTATATAAGAGCATTTCTTGTGTAAGCCTAGGGACCTGAGTTCAAATCCCCAGTACTCAAACAAAAAGCTAGGCATGACTGCAAGTGTTTATAATCTCAGTGTTGCAGAACAGAGACAGGCATATTCATAATGCTTGATGCCAGCTAATTTTGTCTAGAGAGAAGATTTCTGGTTGCATAAGAGACCTTGTCACAAGACAACAATGTAGGAAGCAATAGATAAATCTTTCTCCCACCTCTGCATATGTACCTGCAAACTCACATGCCTGCATCACACATATAGGTACACATGAACACAGGCACACACACACACACACACACACACACACACACACACACACGAGAGAGAGAGAGAGAGAGAGAGAGAGAGAGAGAGAGAGAGAGAGAGAGAGAACACACAAGTAACTTTAAACAAGCAACTGTCTAGTCCAGGATTTTCCTCTAAGAAAAAATAATTTAATTCCATCTTGCTTAAATAACTGCCACTTTTGAACTTTCCATCAAAAGTAACAACACAAATTCTTCACTGATTTATGAAATCTATAAATACATTCAATCCTTTCTATTTGGTCTATCCATCGCTTTACATCCCCAACAGTCATCTGTGGCCACTCAGTAAAATGTGCATTTATAAAATGTTCTTGAAAGGAAAGTGGATGAAGCCTTCCATAGCCAGAACAATTATTCTTTGATCATTTGTCTATTGCATGATTATTTATTAGTTGAAATCTGGTTGTGGCAAGGTGATTAAAGTTGAACATCCTAGAAGCCCAAATACAAAGCTCTAGTCAGCTGTGTGTGGCTGTAGCTACTGTGTTTCTCTGATCTGTCTGTTCTGTTCTTTTTTAAAGGAAAGCACATCAGTACCCTTCGAGTTCAGACTCTGGCTCATGAAGAAAGCCACAGACTAAATCGATCTACTGTCCAGCCTTAGAGAGGTATTCAGAGATGGTGATGAAATCCATAATGTCTCATCATTCAGGACATAGGAGGATGGTTTACATATTATAAATTGTACTGTTCATTTTTAAATATTAATTTTTGAGAATTTAATGCTAGAAAAAGGGAAAAAACTCTCTTTTACTCAAAATAAATGGTCTGAATAGAGCTGCTAGGCAGAATCTGTCTAATTCAAAAGATGTCAATGCCTAAAATTAAGTTTACTTTCATAAAAATTGTTTTAGTCAGGGTTGTTATTGCTAAGCTGAAATGCCATAACTAAAAGCAACTTTCAGGGGTGGGGGTAATTTGGCTTACACTTCCACATCATAGTCCATCACGGAGGGAAATCAGATCAGGAACTAAAACAGGGCAGGAACCTGGAGGCAGGCAAATGCCATGAAAAAGTGTTACTTACTGGTTTGCTCCCCGTGGCATGCCCAGCCTGCTTTCTTATGGTACCCAGGCTACTAACGCAAGATGGTAGCATCCACAATGACACAAAGGGCTGGGCCCTCCCCCGTCAATTACTAATTAAAAGCCACCCTACAGGCTTGCCTACATTCTGATCTTATGGAGACATTTTCTTCATTGAGGGGCTCCCTCCTCTCAGATGACTCCAGCTTGTGGCCAGTGTGACTATCCAGCACAAATGACTCCTTGTCAACTTGACACACAAACACCTTACTGTTAAGTCACAGCCTTTCCTTTCTTGGTCATCCCCAAGAGCACATATTAATATCAACATCACATACAAAACGTCATACAGACTGAAAAAGTCCCAAACCCTTTCCAAACTCAGAAACTTTAAAATTGAGTCTTTAAAAAAATCAAAGTCAATTTTAAAGCCTAAAATCTCTTTTAAAAGAAAAGATGTTAAATACTTCTTTACTCCAAGGAAGTACCAGGACATAATCATGTGATCGAATGTTCTCTGTATGCTGTATATAAAGGAGCTGTTTTGGCCTATGTGCAGCACCGTAGAAGTGGGTGGAGAATCAGAGGACAGACAGGTAGAAGGAGGGTGGAGTTAGTCAGTCTCCATCCAACCCCTGAAGAAGAGAGACATGTAAGGAATCCAGATGAGCCACAGGCTGGGCCACGTGGCAGACAGATTAATAGAAATGGGTTGATTTAAGGTGAAAGAGCTAGCTAGTAATATGCTTGAGACATGGACCAAACAGTATAAAATTAATATAAATGTCTAATTCATTTCTTTAGGAGATAAAAGCCGCCATGGGCAGGTCCAAACCTCTGCCCCAAATGGGCCCAGAAAAGCTTCTACAACATAGTCACAAACAGATCTGAGCAAAACCAAACTCCCAACAGTGTAAATCACTCAATGGTCAGTATCTGGAATTTAGTCACAATCTTTAGGGCTCCTCCAAATGGCCTGGGTCACTTCTCTGGCTCTGCAGTACACAGTTTGTCTCCTAGGATTCAACTGATTCCACTCCATGGCTGCCACTGTTCTTGGTGGTTAACACATGGTACTAGAATCTCCAAAATGCTAGATCCTCTGATGGACCTACCTTGAACTTTCAACCAATAGCCTCTCCCAGCCTCTTCCAGTCTCTTCAGCTTCTTCTAGTACCAAGCCTCAACTGCTCTCCATGACTCCCATGCCTTCAAAAAAACAGTACCACTGAGATTACTAAGTTCAGCTGTCAGCATGAAGTACAACCTCAGTGGACTCTGTAACACAGCTGCTGAGTGCTGATCCTAATGAAACACTTCCCAAAACTTCACATCTCAGTTGTGCTGGTCTCTTGTTATTCAAAGCTGATTCTTTAGCTCCACCTGACCAGACACCATGACTTCTTCACACAGATGGTCAGGTAGAGTCTTTGCTTCCCTCTGAAAGTTCACAGGCCAGAGAAGCCAGGCTTTGATCCTCTTCATTGCTCCCAGCATCCTTATCTCCCAAGGTCCTGTACAACAGTTCAAGGACCTCTCAACATTCAATGTTGAGAACTTTCTAAACTAAGTTCCAAAGTCCTTTCACAGTCATCTCAAACAACATGGTCAAATCTGCCACAATATCCATAATCCTGGTACCAATTTCTGTCTTCATTGGGGTCACTCTTGCTGTGATGAAACACCATGACTAAAAGCAGCTTGGAGAGAAAAGGGTGTTTTGGGCTTACACTTCCTCATCATAGTCCATCACCAAAGAAAGTCAGGACAGGTACTCAATCAGGGAAGGAACCTAGAGGCAGGAGCTGATGCAGAGATCATGGATAGGTGCTACTTACTGGCTTGTTTATCATGACTTGCTTATCCTGCTTTCTTATAGAATCCAGGACCACAAGTCCATAGACAGTACCAACCACATGGGCTGGACCCTTCCCCATCAATTCAACCTGATCTTGATTTACTTAATTGAAGATATTTTCTTAATTGAAGTTCCTTCTTAAGTGACTTTAGCTTGTTTTAAGTTGACATAAAATTATCCAGCACAAAAAAAATGTTTTTGATTGGAAAGGAAGAATAGTAATAATGGAATTTGGAAATGCTGCAGAATTCTGATGTAAGAAAAATACTATGTACCATCTATGCAAGATGTCTTTCTGTATGCTGTAAATTACCATTGGATGACAAAGGAACTGTTCTGGTCTATGGCAAAACACCTTACAGGCAGGCAAGTAATTGTAGCAAAGATGAAGAGGAAGAAGGACAGAGTCAGAGGGAGATGCTGTGAGCTGTCGCCGAGAGAGCAAGATACAAAAGTCCAGGTAAGCCATGAGCCACATGGCAAAACATAGATTAGTAGAAATAGGTTGAGCTATGATATAAGAGCTAGCTAGCAATTGTCACGCACAACCTCGCCAGCAAGGAAGGCACAACACCGGATCCTTCTCTCTGCAGTTTATTCAGGTCCTTTACAATCTGGTTTTTTCTGATGAATGACCCCAAGGGGAAGCCTGCTCTTAGCTAAATACCCTCAGGGCTTCCAATCCAAGATAGCCACATGGGCATCACCAATAGGCTCAGATACGCAGAAGCAAGCCAGATCTTTGGCCTTGCCAAATATGGAGTTGTTTACCACGGAGAGCGCTCAAGGCCAGTGCCATCTTAAGTGTGGCTGTACGCAGCACTCTACAAGCAATAAGTCTGAGTCATAGGCCAAACAGTCTGTAATTAATATAAGCCTTTGTGTGATTGTTTGAGCTGAGCAGCTGTGGGTAGGTCCAGACCTTGGTGTTAGACCAGGCCAGAAACTTCTGACTACATACTATTGAACAAAGCTTTTCCATTCTATAGAGAACAAGGTCAAGAAAACCTAAAGCTTCAAAACTAAGTACAATTTATTTGATTCCAAATGTGGACTTTCTCGTAGCCCTTGTAGCACTCTCAGTGGCTACTTATCTGAAAATAAAAACAGACATCAACCCAGAACCCAGGCAGGACGGTGGAGCTTCCTCACTGGAAAACAGCAGGTGCACATGAAGCACAGCCACCAATGCTGGATGCAGAGCTTTGTATCCCTCTGGTCATTTGCAGACATATGCTTTTCTGATGAGGCTTCACACATCACAGAAATGTGCAAATTCACACTATTTTCTGCATATGAACCTATTTACAATATTCTTCATTTGTTGTTAGACTCAATTGTCCAATAATTAACCCTGGCATATGCTGCAGGTCTTTCTTACAATGAAATGCACAGGAATTATTGTTTAATTAGGTTCTGTAATGGAAACAAATGAAAAATGAGCCCAGGACTCTGATAGTCAGCAAATCTGTGATTTGTTTGTGTCTTTTTTGCTTAAAAAAAAAAAGTATCATTGCTCTCCAAAATACGATTTAAATATGTCCATTGAAAATGAGATCTACATTCCTGAAATTGGGCTAGGCCAATTTTCAAAAGACAGATATGTGGAATACGAGGGAAAACAAAACCACAAGCACTTATGACATTGTTACAGATTTGAGAGAGTAGAGAGCTTGTCAGAAAAGGAAAACGACCTGAGTTGGCATGGGTACATGTCTTCTCAATTACTTCTTTCATTTACCATTCTTTACCTTCTGATTACCACAGCCCAGTTTATTCTTATCCCATCTGTTGCCTCTAAGTCCTCAGTATATCTCTTTAACGTTCTTTACTTTGGTTTTCTTCTCAAAGATTCTGATGTCATTCTGCTCACTGCACAGACTTCAGATAGCTACCTTGCTTTTCTACAAAGTCTGTTACTTCATGTTTGACCTTTTGGCTCTGTCATGTAAGTGTCTATAAGCAAAAACATCCCCATCTTCCTGTTTGCCACAGTCATCAGCTTCCTTTGTAGTTGCTTAAGCTCTGCCACCCATTTGCATAAGAGTCTTAAAAAGGGCAGCTAATTCCATGAAATTTTATTTTATTTTTTTAAGAGAAAAAAGGACCAGACAATCTTTTAATGAAATGAGAATATGGATTCTGTTCTTTACCAGTAAGCAACAAGAGAGTTTGCTTGGCAAGTGATCTTCCTGACTTTAGTGTTAGTCACTGAGGCTACAAGTTTTTGTGTCCATGTGTTAGGATTAGAAATGCAGTTAGAGGACTAACAAGTCCTCTTCTGGAAACTTCCATGAGAAAGCACAGGAGCAGCATGTCTGTAGCTGATAGAAAATATTTATCTTTAAGCTTGGTCTTTTAACCCATTCCGTTTAACTGTAGTAAGTACTAACCCTGAGTGACAAGGCAGACAGATGACATTAAGTTTGCCTGTTATGATTGTTGAGCATCAGGCTTGAGCACAGCCTTTGTTAAACACAGCCATCGGTGGATCAAAGGCTTACATATTTCCTCCGTCTTTGGCTCGTTCTAGTCTAGGTCTATAATAACAAAGTCAAGTGAGACATTGAAACAGCCAATTACATTGAGCCACAGTTCTATCACGGCAATAAAAGAAGATTAGAGAGCCTAAATTTTCTACAGGAATTTATATTTTCAATACAGACGATGCAATTTTAGCCCTTATTCTGAAGAGGTAGGCAGTGAAATGGCACACTTGATTGTCTGCTCACTCGTGCTTTTATAGAGCATATTTATGGATGCTAGGCATTCTCCTTCAGTGCCCTTCCTACTTTGGGTCCTGGTGCTGATGTGATTCCTACTAGGGACAAAATGAAGCAGCTGTATTCTGGAAGTTCACATGCCAAGGATCAAGGAAAGCTTTTCCTCAGTTACTTAGCCAAATAGAAATTGTGAGAACTTGAATTTTGTCTCTTGTTCACTCAGCCCCATAGATTCTGCACTTAATTTTTGACATGCAATGAGCACTCGGCAAACAGAGTCCATGAATAAAATGAGTGAACAAGAAAACAGAGCTAACAGCTTCTCTGGTACCCTCTTTGGGCTCTGGCTTTCCCAAGTCCTTCTTACAATGGTCTTCAGATTGGTGAATCCTGAAGTGTTGTCTCCTTTCCTGGGTGATCACTCTCTTTACTGTGATTCTGTGAACAGTGCCTTGAACCATAGTTCTGTGATGGAGTCCTTTCCTACCTGTTTCCTCTTTGTGTCAGACAAATCCTGCTTTTATTCTGTAGCTTTGTTTAACCTCCATCTCAGCAGACTCCTTTTGGGCAACAACCTGGATTTTATCTACTTCTGTTGTTCATATAAGGATAGTGTTTTTGGTGAAAGGCCCCAAACAATAAAACCCTATGAACAATTTCGCTAGAAATCTTCATGTCTGAAGCATTTCTATAATGCAGCACCTACATTTCACTGAATACCACTGATGATTAATAATGGGGTAGTTACCCATTCACTCTTTTATTGCCACAAATCTCATTGAAACACAGAAAGAGAACAGTGAAGGCCAGTCTGCAGCTAACTACGAAAGTTGATGAAAGCTTAGAAATAGCTAATTTATTGAATCTTTTTTTTTTTTTTTTTTTTTTTTTGCTTTCAGGTTAAAAAACAATAGTAACAGGATCTCGAATATAACCAGGGCTGACCTTGAATTTATAATCCTTCTGTCTCAGCTTCCTGAGTGTTTGGATACCACATTCAGTGTTCACCAGACATGCTTTGAGTTATACTACTAATCCCTGGCCAAACCAAGGTGAAATAGACTA
>PVIH01020958.1:0-31023 GCA_004025045.1 Sigmodon hispidus | reverse complement strand
CGAGGCCATTTGACGAAGCGTGTGAGATCTCTTTTGGGCTGGATGTCCTGCCCGATGCCGAAGTTCTTAGGCCTTTTCTCAAACAGAGGATTCACCACCTTCTTGGTCTCCTGCTTCTTCACCACGGCGGGGGCCGGGGCCACCTTCTTCCCCTTGGCCTTCTTCCCCTTAGGCATCTTGCTCGGCTGGAGGAGAGAGCCCCAAGTGCATTTAATAGATATATACATGACTTTCCACACAAACACAAATGAATATACTTATTAGCCAGTGCACCATGGAACTTTCTCTAAAATTGACCACATACTTGGTAAGAAAGCAAATATCAATAAATATTTTAAAAATGAGAATAACTCCTTGTACTATATCACATCATCATGGTCTAATTAGAGTTCAACAACAATAAATATCACAGGAAGCCTAGCAACTCATGGAAACTGAGCATCTCCCAGTTGAACCACATCTAGGTCAAGGAAGAAATTAAGAAAGAAATCAAAGACTTCCTAGAATTCAATGACAATTAACCTACAATGTACCCAACCTCATGGAACAAATTGAAAGCAGTGCTAAGAGAAAAATTCATAACACTAGATTCCTATATAAAAGACCTAGAGAAATCTTATGCAAGAGACATAACAGAATAGCTGATAGCCCTAGAACAATTAGAAGCAAACTCACCTAGAAGGAGCAGATGGCAGGAAATAACTAAACTCAGGGCTAAATCAATACAATTGAAACAAAAGAGAACAATACAAAGAATCAATGAATCAAAAAGTTGGTTCTTTGAGAAAGTCAACAACATAGAAAAACCTTATTCAAACTAACTGAAAGGCAGAGTGAGAGAGAGAATATTCAAATTAACAGAATCAGGAATGAAAAGGGGGACATAGCAGCAGTTACCCAGAAAACTCAGAAAATCATTGTCATACATTGAAAATCTATACTGGAAATTGGAAAACCTAAAGAAAATGGACAGCTTTCCACTTACCAAAATTAAATCAAGACAAGATAAATGGCTCAAATAGACCTATAACCCCCACCCCCTGCCCCAGGAAATTGAAGCTGTTATTAAAGGTTAGCAAAGAAAAAAATCCAGAACCAGATGGTTTCAGTGCAGAATTCTACCAGACATTCAAAGAAGAACTAATACCAACACTCCCCAAACTGTTCTATACCATAGAAACTGAAGGAACATTGTCAAATTATTTTTATGAGGCTACAATCATTCTGAAACCCAAGCCACTCAAATATATAACCAAAAAAGGGAATTACAGAACAATCTCACTCATGAACATTTATGAAAAAATACTCAATGAAATTCTGACAAACTGAACCCAACAACATATTACAATATATTTTCCACCATGATAAAGTATGCTTTATGCAAGAGATGCAGAGGTGGTTCAACATATGAAAAACTGTGAATGTCATCTATCATATAAATAACCTGAAGGGAAAAAACTCAAATGATTATCTCATTAGATGCTGAAAAAGTCATTGACAACATATAACACTCCTTCATGATAAAATTCCTGGAGAGATCAGGAATATAGGGAAAATACCTAAATATGATAAAGGTGATATACAGCAAGCTGACAGCAAATGTCAAACTAAATTGAGAGAAACTCAAAGCAATTCCACTTAAATCAGGAACTAGACAAGGCTACCCTCTCTCCCCTTATACATTCAATATCATCCTTGAAGTTTTAGCTAACGCAATAAGAGAACAAAAGGAGATTAAAGTATACAAATTGAAAGGAAAAAGTCAAATTAACTCTATTTGTAGATGATATGATTGTACACATAACTGATCTTCCAAATTCTACCAGGAAACTTCTACAGCTGATAAACACCTTCAGCAGTGTAACAGAGTACAAGATTAATTTAAAAAAATTAATAGCCCTCTTATACACTAAGGAAACAAGGGCTGAAAAAGAATCTAGGAAAACATCACCCTTTATAATAGTTGCAAATAACATTAAATATCTTGGCATAACTCTAACTAAAGAAGTAGCAGGCCTCTTTGACAAAAACTTTGTCATTGAAGAAAGAAATTAAAAAGGATAACAGAAAATGGAACGATCTTCCATGTTCCTGGATAGGTAGAATCAATATAGTAAAAATGGCAATCTTACCAAAAGCAAGCTACAGATTCAATGCAATACTCATCAAAATCCCAACACAATTTTTTTTACAGACCCAGAAAAAAAATACTCAACTTCATCTGAAATAACAGGAAACCCAAGAGTGCCAAAACAATCCTGCTCAATAGAAAAACTTCAGAAGAAATCACCATCCCCGATTTCAAGTTATACTATAGAGCTGCAGTAATAAAAACAGCCTGGTACTGGCATAAAAACAGACTGGTAGATCAGTTGAATCGAATCAAAGTTCCGGACCTTAATCCACGCACCTATGAACACCTGATTTTTGACAAAGAGGCCAAAAACATACAATAGACAAAAGATAGTAACTTCAACAAATGGTGTTGACATAACTGGATGGTAGTATGTAGAAGAATGCAAATAGATTCAAACCTATGATCCTGCACAAAACTCAAATCCAAGTGAATCAAAGACCTCAACATAAACCCAGTCACACTAAACCTGATAGGAAAGAAAGTGGGAAATACCCTTCTACGAATTGGCACAGGTGACCACTTCCTAAACATAACCCCAGTAGCACAGACACTAAGAACAACAATCAATAAGTGGGACCACCTGAAACTGAGAAGCTTCTGTAAAGGACACAGTCCGTAAGACAAAATGACAGACTACAGAATGGGAAAAGATTTTCACCAACCCTACAAGTGACAGAGGACTAATCTCTAAAAATATATAGAGAACTCAAGAAACTAGAGCCCCAAACCTTGAACAACCCAATCAAAAAATGGGGCTCAGAACTAAAAAGGGAATTCCCAGGAGAATTACGAATGGCTGAAAGGCACTTGTAAAAGTGCTCAATATCTTTAGCCATCAGAAAAATGCAAATCAAAACAGCTTTGAGATACCACCTTATACCTTTCATATTGGCTAAGACAAAAGGCACAGATCACAGCCTATGCTTGAGAGGATGTGAAGCAAGAAGAACACTCTTCCATTGTTGGTGGGAGTATAAACTTGTACAGCCAGATTGGAAAGCAGTATGTAGTTTCCTCATAAAACTGGGAATCAATCTCCCCAAGGATCCAGAAATACCACTATTGAGCATCCAAAGGATGCACATTTTTATCTTAAAGGCATTAGCTCAGCTATGTTCATAGCAGCATTATTCGTAGTAGCCAGATCCTGGAAACAACTTAGATGCCCCTCAACTATAGAATGGATTGTCAAATTGTGGTACATTTATACAATGGAGTACTACTCCACAGTAAAAAATGATGACATTATAAAATTTGCAGGCAAATGGATAAATTTGGAAAGTATTCTTCTGAATGAGGTAACACAGGCTCAGAAAGATAGGCATGAGTTGTACTCACTCATAAGTGGATTTTAGACAAAAAGCAAAGAATACTCAGGCTGTAAACCACAATTCCTGAACTGCATGAGATCAGAAGGAACTTAAGAGAGACATCCAGGGATCCTCCTGGGAAGAGAAATTATAGAAGACCTCTTTTGAGCAAATTGAGATCATTACAGATAGTGGCCAAGGAGATGTGGGAACAAACATGAGAATAGGAAATGGTTGAGGGAGAAGAGCAAGAAAGAGGGGAAAAAAGAGATGGATATCTTGATAGAGGATCCCACTGTAGGGCTGTGAAGACATTGGGTGCTAGGGAAACCTCCAAGAACCCACAGGATATCTTTCTCTGGCTAGAACTGCTACCAATAGTGGAGGGGATACCTAAGCAGGACTTCCCCTATAATCAAATAAAAGACCACCCTAAGTGTCATTATAGAACCATCATTTAGCAATGAATAGAGGTAGAAGCATAGATTCATAGCTAAACACCAGGTGGAGTTCCTGGTCCATCGAGAGAGAGAGAGAGAGAGAGAGAGAGAGAGAGAGAGAGAGAGAGAGAGAGAGAGAGAGAGAGAGAGAGGTGTGAATGTATAAGAGCAAAGGGATTCAAATTATGAGGAAGAGTTCCACAGAGATAGCTGACTAGAGCTTTTGGGAGCTCACTGAATCAAAAATAGCCATTCAAATTATGAGAAAGAGTTCCACAGAGATAGCTGGCTAGAGCTTTTGGGAGCTCACTGAATCAAAAATAGCCACTGGAGAATCTTAAGGAAAAGGAACTTAACCATCCAAATATAGATGTCTATAAAATGGCATGGATAGTATATGGAACCTCATGAAGTAGAATCAGACCATGTTCCTGTGCAAGAACTGGCATCTTGGAACCAATTCCTTACAGAAAAACACCTAACCCAGCCCTAGTACTTGGACAAGGGAATTGTACCTACCTCAAATGGATTCACCAGACTGAACTGACCCACCTTGGACTCCTTGCCCTCCTTAAGGAATGGAGGGGGAATGGGGCTTGTGGAGGCTGAGGGAGGACTGAAAGGGATTGGGAGATTGGAAGAAAGGACAAGCAGAGGTATACATGGAAAAAAAAAAAACCTCTTTTAAATAAAAAAAAATTACCTGCATTGATGTGATTAAATACAAGATTAACTCAAATATAAATCACGATGAAGAAAAGAGAGAGTGACTGGAAGGGGCAGGAGGGGGAAGGGAGTTTGAATGAGGGGATACATGGATAAAAAATGAGACCTTATTCATAATAGAAAAAAGGAAAAAAATAAAATAAATCACTATCCTTCTTGTGTGCAAATGGCAAATGGTCTGAGAAATCAAGAAAATAACTCTCTTTATGATGGTCACAAACAATATAAAATCTCTTGGGGGTAACCCTAACCAAACAAGTAAATGGTTTATAAGACAAAACTTCAAGATAGAAAAAGATGGAACGATCTCGCATGTTCATGGATTGGTTGAATTAACAGTAAAAACAGCTGTCTTACTAAAAGCTATCTACAGAGTCAACACAATCTCCATCAAAACTCTAATACAATTGTTTACGGACCTTGAAAGAACTGTACTCAAATTCATATGGGAAAACAAAACAAACAAATAAAAAATAGGATAGCTAAAACAATACTGTATAATAAAAGAATTTCTACAAGTATCACTACCCTTGATTTTAAGCTATATTAAGAACTATAGTAATAAAATCCTTATGGTATTTGCATAAAAGCAAACATGCTGATCAATGGAACTGAATCAAAGTCCTAGACATAAATCCACATATATGGACACCTGATTATTGATAAAAAATTCATAAATATATAATGACAAAAAGTATCTTCACAAATGATGCTAGTCTGGCTCTCTGAGTGTGGAAGAGTGCATATAGATTCATATTTATCACTGCAAAAAACTCAAGTTAAAGCATATCAAAGACTTCAGCTCTAAACCAGACACACTGAACCTGACAGCAGAAAAAAAAGTGGGGAATATCCTTGAACACATTGGCACAGGAGACAACTTTCTGAACAGAACACTAATAGAACAGACACTAAGATTAATAATAAATGGGATTCCATGAAACTGAAAAGCAAAAGACTCTGTCAATAGGACTAAATGGCAGCTACAGAATTTAAAAATATTCCATAAAGGGCTAATATCCAAAATATAAAAAGAACCCAAGATGCTAGACATCAACATACCAAGTCATTCAATTAAAAACGAGGTACAGATCTAAACAAAAATTTTTCAATAAAGGAATCTCAAATGGCTGAGAAACACTTAAAGAAATGTTCAACATCCTTAGCCACCAGGGAAATGCAAATCAAAACAACTTTTACAGTCTATCTTATACCAGTCAGAATGGCTAAGATCAAAAACCCAAATGACAGCTCATGCTGGCAAGGATGTGAAGCAAGGAGAATCCTCCTCCATTACCGGTGGGAGTGCAAACTTGTACAGCCACTACAGAAATCAATATGTCCATTTCTCAGAAAATTAAAAATTGATCCAATTCAGGACTCAGCTATATCACTCTTGGTGTATACCCAAAAGACACTCCATCCTACTACAACGATAGTTGTTTAACTATGTTCATACAATAGCCAGAATCTGAAAGCCACCTATATGTCTGTCACCTGAAGAATAGATAAAGAAAATGTGGTATGTTTGCACATTGGAGAACTCAACGGTTAGAAAAAAATGACATGAAATTTGCAGGTAACTGGATAAGAATTAGAAAAAAAAGTAACTCTGAGAAAAGCAACCCAGACTCAGAAGGACATATATGATATGTATTTATTTATAAGTAGATGCTATCTGTTAAGTAAAGGATAATCATATTATAGTTCACAGACCCAGAGAGGCTAAGAAACAAGGAGGGCTCTAGTGGGGATGCATGGATTTCTCTGAGGAGGGGAAATGGAATTTGCAGGTGTGCTGGTGGCAATTGGTCATGGGAACAAGTAGGAGAGGGAGTGAAGAGAATACTGGAAGAGATGAATGGAATTGGGGGCATTTAGGGCAATGCGAAAACCTAGTGCAGTTCAAATTTCCTGGAACCTATGAGGGTGACCTTAGTAAGGACTCCTAGTAATGGAGGATATAGAGCTTTAACTAGCCATCTTCTGTAACCAGACAAGGCTCCCAGTGGTGCCTTAGTCATCAGTGAGGCTTGCTCTGGCAGTTGATGGAACCAGATGCAGAGAATCACATTCAAACACTAAGTAGAGCTCAGGAGACCAGGGAATCTCATGGAAGAGGAGAAAGAGAATTGTAGAAGTCAGAGGAGTCAAAGGCTGGCTCAGCAAGAGGGAAGCTATAGCCAGCAGTGGAAATTTTGCCAACTATTAGGGTCTTTTGAAGTCATGAGTCTTGGAGGAGACCTACAAATGTCGCTTTACACAATCAGCAAAATCCCTGACTACATCCTAAACATTGTCCTTATGCCCACAGATAAGAAAATTTATCTTTCCACCCACATCAAAAAAAATTCTCTTTGCACTAAATAGATGGAGAGCATTACAGAATACAACTGCCAATCAAAATGCAGGTTGTGGAGCCCAGTCCTAATGGCTATATCTACAAAACATCTCTGGCAATAAGGCTCTGGGAACATTGCAAGAAGAAGCAGAAAGAATGCATGAATAAAAGGACCAGGAGATTTTCTGTGAGACTGTGTTTTCTCATAAGAAGCTGTATCCATGAAATCTCATCAACATAACTTCCTAAACATAAACTGAACAAGGAAAACAATAAATACGCCAAAGTGAACAAGGGAAAACCCAGAGGCCTCAACCCTACTCCGAAACTCATAGAAAACTGAGGAAAGCTGGAAACAGAAGTGATCTTCTCCAGGAAAAAGCACACTACCAATGTGTTGTCCAGTGCCAAATGTTCAGACCTGGATACATATATACAAGCAACACTATACAGATGTGTGTGTGTGTGTGTGTGTGTACAAACATGTCAGCATGTAAAAACAATCAATGAAAAAGAGACCATGAATTTGAAAGACAGTAATAGAGAGATGAGTAGTTTGAAAGGAAGAAAGAGAGAAATGAGATAATAATAGTATAATTTGAAAAATAAAAGAGATCAGTCCGAGCAGGGTCAGCAGTTCCTGTTGTCTGTGCCTGTGCTGCTCCTGACTGAGAAGAAGGAACTGAAAGGCTTTTGCCTCCATAGCTGCACTATGAAAAAGTGTTCAGATGTACTGTTCAGAGATTAGGCAGGAAGTGGTAGGTGAACAGGGAAACCTGGGTTGTTTCCCCAGGCCTATACAGAAAATTTCTTAAAGATATTCTGGAAAACTTACAGTTCTCAAACACTTTATGTAATTACAGAGAGAAGCCAATAAAATAAAGTATATTTGTGACAAGGGGGAAAAAAAACAGCATACCAAAGAATGTATTTTTTTATTCAGACTAACAATATCCATGAAAATTGAAAGAAATCAGAGCCACATAGTTCTTTCCATACCTATTTATTATTATTTATTAAAGTATAGCTCTTAAGTATAGTCTAGAAACTGCAAGCCTGCCTGACGTTTCTCTCTGGATTCAAAATATATCATCTTGGTGACATTTTATTATTGCAACTGGTTATATTTATGTTTTTCCTTATAATATTTACTTTTGTAAAGAACATTATGCAAACACATTGTATTGTGCACTATGAAATGATATTCTCATATAACTCTATTCAAGCATGATGGGATTTACCTTTTGGCTTTGCCTATTTTGAAGCAGGGTCTGTGTGCAGCTCAGGATGGCCTCAGGCACCATCAGTAGTCTAGAGTTGCCCATGAGCTCTCAATCTAGGATCATGATGCTAGAGTTATGATGTAAACCACCAAGCTAGGCTTTAAAACAATGCTTTAAATTGTATAGCCTCTTTTCTTACTTTCTAAAAAATATAATGTGTTATGTACCTTTGGTGTCTTTGTCTAGCAGGGCAGTCTATTCTTGTTCTGCTCCTTAGGTTGTGTGCTCCTTACATATTAGAATTAAATATCTAAAAATAATCACCTAGCCAAATGTTGGTAGTTCTTTTGGCCCAGTGATGCATATAATCAAGAAACATGCATGTCACCTTGGTACTTGGAATGAATTCTGCATTTGCTAGAAAATTTGAATTCTTTCTCTTTTTTGTGCATTATAGTCTAGCATTATATTGTGCTATGCCTTATTTTTTAAATACTATGTAAACTGCTATATGTTTATCTGGTTAGTCCAGAAGTAGGATTCATTGGTGTGTCATAAAGTGTGTTCTTTCAGAACCTCCAGATTGAGTATACCCCATATACTTTTCCCACAGTGATAATGAATAATCTGATTCTAACAATCACAAAATATTCACATAAAAATTGAATAAATGAACCAAACATGGGGAAAAAGTCTGTTTTGGGTATAGTCTAAATACTAATGGATGTTTTTCTATTGGGGGTTTGAGTTTAAGAATTCTATACTTTAGAATTATTATATTCTTTATACAATGAGAGGAAGCCATCTTAAATCGAGGCAAAAAGAAGTCAACATGGGTGAGTAGTCCCTGAAGAAAGCTGCTAACATGGTGTATCTAGAAGCAGAAGAACATATTGGTAAAAGAAAATAGGACAGCTATCTCTACATTCATGCGGCAGAGTACTATGCTGACTTCTACCCTTTTCAGGGGAAACAGCTTGAAATTAATATTAGAATTTGAGATACTTGAAAATTCACAGCTATTTAAGTACCTCCAATGAAAATATATGTAACTAAAGACTATTCTGTAAATAACTTTTCTTATTGACTTGTTTCCTAGAATCTACTCAGTCACTGAATTGATCAGGTTTTATAAAATCTTGCTTTCAGTGCAGTATGTACTATATTTCCTCAGTGGTTTATTCCATATATCATTGCTATGTCTTCAGATTGGAAATGTAAATTTCTAGTCTCTGCCATGTTCTTATATTCTGAAGACTGATTACTACAATGAATCTAGCTTGATAAGCCACATGAAAATAACAGCGGCATAAGGTCTGTGCTGTTCAACATTGCTGTTTAACCATTTCATAGTCTTTTTCTGCATAAGTGAGGAAATACACATAAATACTTACCCCATCTAGACACTGTAAGTTATCCTTTCTTCTTCTACTACTATGTTTCTGGAAAAGAGAAAGGAAGTAGGATTTCTGTATTTAAAAGATGCCCACTAGTGTAGACTACAGATGTCTAGGAGCAGGGAATGAAGAACATAGAGAAAGAGGCATGGTTATGACAACTGGGTTGAACAAATGGATAAACTAAAATAGTATTAACAGTAATATTCAGTAAAGAATGAAAAAACAGATTTTGGAAAGTACTTACTTCAGTTTGATGTACTGAGATTGTTATATCTGGGAATATCAGATAAATACCTCTAAAGGGTACCTTGATTGTTCCATCAACTAAATTGTAAGAAAAAAAATCTAATACATTCAGAAAAAATCATTTATCTTTCTTATTTTCCCCTTTCTTTTTTGTGCCAGAGAACAAGAACAAACAGAGATACAGACAGTGGCTTAGTGCAAGCTACTTGATCCTTTGTTACTTGCTTTAAATGTAATAGCACATACTGGAAAATAGCACCAGACTTCTATTTTCCCAGCATTGAGCTAAGACAGTAACTTTCATTTCTCTTTCCAAGTGGTCAATAAATCCACAATGGAAGTACAAGCAGAGAATAATGCACAGTTGTTTATTTCTAACTAAATAAGTTTGGTTTCTTAGTTTATGATTTCATGCTTGAATAGTAGAGTTTAATTATGTTTTAGCTATTAGAGATGGTTGTTGCTGTTACATTTTATGGAATCTAAAGTCTAAATAATTCCAAATGAATAACTGTAACAAAAGGGCTATTTTACATTGTGACAACTTCAGAAAACAGATTTTAAATAGAGTGCTGTCTACTAAATAAAGTCAACATTCACTATATAAATAAGCAGAAATTGATGAGTAAAAATGTTTATAAAAATTTTAAAAAATTTATGACCTAATTGTGGAAGCTTGGAAACAAAACATTTACTCTGGTAAAAAATTTTGTTGTATTTTTAAATAAAAATGAGTGGTTAAATTTATTAGGAACTGTAGCTTTTTTCTTTTCTAATTATCTGCAATAGAAAAAAAGTCCACAAGGACTCAAAACTGAGGGAGTGGGAGAGATGGCTCCCTCAAGGGAACAGCAACCCAGTTGGTTGTCTAGTGCTAGTGATCAGCACTGAAATCATACACATAGGTAACTGTGGCGAGCCACTTCTGGCCTGCAGAACGACAGTCACCACACGCACGATTCTTCTCGGATCACACTTTATTGGAGTACAGCTCAGTTGTGAAATGGTGGAAAGAAGACCCCGAGCCTGAGATTCAGCCTGCTTATATAGGGAAGCCTGGCACATGATTGGTGCCCATCACAATGCCTCATTAACATATGGCTGGTGATTGGTTCAAAGTAATACTCATTAGCATATGGCTAGTGATTGGCCCAAAATAATGACTCATTAACATATTTGAGGATCGCATCGGATAGGCCCTTTCTCAATGCTTAATTAGCATCAGCACATCAGATTGGTCACTACTCGATGCCTAATTAGCATAAGGGGCAATAGAATGTTCCAGCAAGTTGTGCAAAGGCAAACCGCACCCTACAGGTAACAGTATACTAACTGAAAGGATTATACCGACGAATATATTGTATGTATATATATCCATACATGCATGTACAATTAGTAAGAAAAATGGCTATGAATTTGAAGGAGAGGAAAGATGGACATATGAAGGGTAGTGAAAAAAAGGAGAGGAAGAGAAAAAATATTGTAATTAAAATATAATCTCAAAAATAAAATTAAAAATATTTTGAAAAATAAGATTTAAATATTTTAGTGGAATAATGAACACTATTTTTTCCATCCTAAAATTTCGTTTCATGACCCTTCATGTCAATTTTCATTGCAAATTTAAAAACCATCTTTTATATTCCTCAGAATTTGATTTCCTACACCTAGTGAACTTTAAAGTTTGGGTATTTGGGAAATCGTTCTGGATATTATTCAATAATCAAATCCTAAGTATGTTGTAAATTCTGGTACAATTCAACATGATTAATGAGAGATTGTATTTTATTTTCTAGTAGGGTTTACATCTGAAAGTATAAAAAGAAAAAAATACTAAATGTTTTGGAAGCAAAGTAAGATGATGCTTATCATTGACCAGTAAAAATGCATTTCTTGGATCACAATGGATAATGGATGCATCTTATTTATTGAAACTCAGAAGCAAACTAGATAAATAAAGGTTAAAAAATATAGCCCAGCAATATTTAAGGTCAAAATACATTCTTATGTACTTACAATTTAGATTGAATTGTTTTATACTCTTGAAACATATTTGACCTTTTTTTAAAGATCTAAGTATTAGATAAAAATTCTTATTTAACATCACAGATGGACCGTTCAGTTTTTAATACAATGCTTAATTCTTAACATAGTTTATTTGAAGGCATTAAAGACAGAAATTTATAGAAGAAAAATTGAACCTGAAATAAAGGCTAAGTAATTAGAAACTATTTTTCATTGTATTTTTCTTGATTTTGCTTTACTCTCTCCCATACAAGAGATACTAACAGCTTAAATATGATTTGACATAAAAGCTGTATAAATGTTATTGTAAAGATGTTTCTGCTTGTTGTGCGTGTGTGCAGTGTAAGCACCAACAGGACTAAACTAACATGAAAAATAGCCATGATCCAAAAAAATAAAAATAAAAACTATCTATCAAAGTCACAAAATTATGTTCATATCAAAAGGTTCACTCTTCTCACTAAGAAATTTATATCTCAAATTGATATATTTCAGATGTAAAAGGGCAGAAAGTTAGAGTCACAGGATACAATAAATCTTAGCTTCTGATGGCATTGGTTGATATTTTAGTTTAAATGAGAATTCTCTTTTTGTAGACAATTTCTACAAAAAGATCCTTGTGTGTCTATTTCAGTACTCACTTGAAAAAGATATTAGACAAGAATGAACCTCCCTCTCCTCTCCTCCGAAAGAGTAACCTGTACACAGGGAACAAAAGCCACAATGATATCAGCACTGTTCCGTCAGCGATGTCAAATCAAACTCTGTCCACCTACAGTCAAAATAAGCAGCTTTCTTTTGCTAGAGGAGTCTATATACAGATATGTTACAACATGCCTGCTGTCTAATGACATAGCTAAAGGAAGAAAAGCCAAGGAACTTTCAAGAGTACTTATGTTTGCAGGTACAATTTTCAACTTCTAAAAATGTACTCTTTGCAAATTATCTTGCTTATAGGCTCTTTTGTGAGAGGTTTGCTGAAATAATAGGAGCTCAAGATGTGCAGCAAATTCAGAGTAGGAAGGCTCAGGCTACCTAGCTTCTATTTATTCATTTGTTTTTCCATAAAACATCCAAAGCACTATCCCAACAGTAATAATATCACTGTGTTTTATACATCATGGGCTTATAAAGAAATGCCTAGAGCAGTTCTCAGTTTGTGTATAAATCATAGTAACAATTGTGACTCAAAGTCAAGAGATCAAGTCATGTATTTAATGAAATAAAAAGCAATACTTTAAATCCTTAGAAGGTGTGTTATTAATGAGACTGTAGAAAAATGAAGGCTACCTAAATTGATTATAAACAATAGAAAATAATTAGGTCATCTGTTTTATCCAAAATCTAGATAACAATCTTAAACCAAAATAGAGCTATTAAAAGAACTGAATTATTTCTCAGAATACAAAGGAAACTTTAAGTGACCCGTAGGAATAGCTAACTATCACAGAAGAGTGAGTTTTGAAAGTTCTAGCATACTTTGGTGTCTCTAATGAAGGGGTTCAGGCATGATTCTGCAAATAACAAGACAGATCCCAAAGCTTGTTAGCACTGCTTATTCAGCAGCTATCTTCCTAGAATATCAGCAAGCTTTCTTAAGACAAGGCTCCTTTCAGAGCCACATCACAAACTGACACATAAAGATAAAGGGGCTGAGAAAGAAATAAGAGAAACATCACCCTTTATAATAGCTGCAAAGAGCATTAAATATCCTGGCATAACTCTAACCAAAGAAGTAGCAAGCTTCTTTCACAAAAACTTCAAGTCACTGAAAAAAGAAATTAAAGAAGATATCAGAAAATGGAAAGACCTCACATGCTCCTGGATAGTTAGGATCAACATAGTAAAAATGGCAATCTTACCAAAAGCAATCTACAGATTCAATGCAATCCCCATCAAAATCTCAACACAATTTTTTACAGACTTGAAAGAAAAATACTCAACTTCATATGGAATAACAGGAAGTCCAAGGTTACCAAAACAATCCTGTTTAATAAAAGAACTTCAGGAGGCATCACCATCCCTGACTTCAAGCTATACTATAGAACTATAGTAATAAAAACAGTCTAGTACTGGTATAAAAACGGACTTGTAGATAAATGGAATCAAATCAAAGACTGCGACATTTACCCACATACCTATGAACACCTGATTTTTAGCAAAGAGGCCAAAAATATCCAATGGAAAAAAGATAGTATCTTCAACAAATGATGCTGGCATAACTGGATGGTAGTATGTAGAAGACAGTATGGTAGTATGTAGAACCCTAACCCTAACCTATGACCTTGCACAAAACTCAAATCCAAGTGGATCAAAGATCTCAACATAAACCCAGCAACATTGAACTTGATTGAAAAGAAAGTGGAAATACCCTTCAATGCATTGGCACAGGTGACCACTTCCTAAATATAACACCAGTAGCACAAACACTAAGAACAACAATCAATAAGTGGGACCTCCTGAAACTGAGAAGCTTCTATAAGGCCAAGGACACAGTCAATAGGACAAAACGACGGCCTACAGAATGGGAAAAGATTTTCACCAACCCTAAAAGTGACAAAGAACTGATCTCTAGAAATATATAGAGAATTCAAGAAACTAGAGCCCCAAACCCTAAATAACCCAATTTTAAAAATGGGGTTCAGAACTAAAAAAGGAATTCTCGACAGAATTACAAATGGCTGAAAGGCACTTGTAAAAGTGCTCAACATCTTTAGCCATCAGAGAAATGTAAATCAAAACAACTTTGAGATACCTTCTTACACCTGTCAGAATGCCAAAGATTAAAAAACACAGGTGACAGCCTATGCTGGAGAGAATGCAGAACAAGGGGAACACTCATTGTTGGTGGGAGTGTAAACTTGTACAGCCACTCAGGAATGTAGTATGGTAGTTTCTCAGAAAACTGGTAATCAATCTCCCCAAGGACCCAGCATTATCACTATTGGGCATATAGCCAAAGGATGCACATTTGCACTCCAAAAGCTCAACTATGTTCATAGCAGCATTATTTGTAATAGCAAGAACCTGGAAACGACCTAGATGCTACTCAACTAAAGAATGGATTATCAAACTGTGGTACATCTACACAATGGAGTACTACTCCACAGTAAAAAACAATGACATCCTAAAATTTGCAAGCAAATGGGTGGATTTGGAGAATATCTGCTGAGCAAGATATCACAAACCCAGAAAGGTAAGCATGGGATGTATTCACTCATTAGTGGACTTTAGACAAAAAGCAAAGAACACCCAAGCTGCAAACCACAACCCCTGACAAGCTTGAAATCAGAAGAAACTTAAGAGAGACATCCAGGGATTCCCCTAGGAAGAGAAAGTAGAGAAGATCTCCTTATCTAATTGGGAGCATAAGGGTCTGCAAACAAAAAGTTGTGAGAACAAATCATGAGAGGAGATGATTGAGTGAGAGAAGCAAAAAGAAGGGAGAAAAAAGAGATGGAGATCTTAATAGAGGAAGCCAATGTGGGGCTGAAAAAAGATCAGGTGCTAGAGAAACCTTCACGAACTTACAGGATGTCCCTGACTAGGTCTCTAACCAATAGTGAAGGCGTTGCCTAGACAGGACTTTCCCCATAATCAAATGAATAGCCACCCCAAGTGCCATCACAGACCTTACATCCAACAATGAAAAGAGGTAAAGGCAGGGATACATGGCTGAGCACTGGGCTGAGTTCCTGGTCCAAATGAGTTCCTGGTCCAGCTGACAGCAGAAGAAGAGAGTCTATATGAGCAAGTGGATATGGCTTATGAGGAAAATTCCCACAGTGATGGCCGGCTGGAGCTCTGGGGAGCTCACTGAATTAAGAACAGCCACTGGGGAACCTTTAAAAGAAAGGAACTATGCCTTCCAATGATAGGCAACTGTCCACTGACATGGGTGGTATGTGAAACCGCTAGGGGATGGATTAGACTGTGTTTCTGTGCGTGGACAGGCACCTTGGAGCCCATTCCCTCTAGAGGAACACCTAATCCAGTCTTGACATTAAGATGAGGAAATCAGTCCTGCCCGGAGTGGATGCTGAGCTGATCCACCTTGGGACTTCTTCCCTTTTCTGGGAAGGGGATGGGTGAATGGGGAGGAGGGAGGCTGAATGCTGACCTGGAGGGATTGGGAGGGAAAGGGAGGAGAACAAGGGGATACATGGACAAAAAAAGATTTAAGAAGATTTAAAGATTTAATACAAAAATGCAAGGAAATTCAGGGAAAAAAAGCAAAGAACAATTCCAGTGCTGACAGCAGAATGTCTAAACTACATGAGTAGCAGCTTCTTGTAGATGGGCTGAACATCCTATCCAAGAGTCTAAGGATAGGACCTGTAGAGCATAACTGATGTTTCCAAGGCTCCCAAAGGATCCTTAAAATTAACAAATTTTACCATATTATTGCCAGAAATGAGTGATTACAGTTTAGGAGACCCAATATGTCCTAGAGTTCAATTTAATGATTTTAAAACAACTTTACATTGGGGATGAGTAACAAATTCTCCTCTGATTTTTCTCTTATTATTCTTCTCTCATACACTATATCGTGTGACCACAGTCTCCACTCCCTCCTTTCCTCCCGGTGCACTCCTTGCTTTCCCCCTCTCCCAGGTCCACTGCTCTTCCCTTTTCCTTCAGAAAAGAACAGATCTCTCAGTGATATCAGTCAAATACAACAGCACAAGATACAGCAAGACTAAACACATACCCTTTTATCAAGGCTGGATGAAACAACCCAGTAGGAGGAAAAGGGTCCCAAGAGCAGGGAAAAGAGTCAGAGATAACTTTAGTCCACTGTTAGGAGTCTCACAAAAACCCCAAGCTAAACAACCACCACATGTATGCAAAGGGCTTAGTCTAGACCATGCAGGCTCTGTAATTGCTGTTTCAGTTTCTGAACCCCTTGTATACAACCAAGGTATGCATACCACTACTAAACCCTTAGAGATATTGTACAGTGCTTTACAGTCACTTTGGAGGTTTATAGACATCATTGCTTATTAGGACTGTCATTTGCATCCTCCTTTTGAGAGCTTAAATGACAACACCTGTTCCTTAGGACAGGAGGCATCCGGGTCAGATCCTGCTCACAGTCCCCTGGGCTCTATGCTTGAAGTGCATGGTGTCTTGAACAATAAGTTCTTACTTTTCACAACCAAGGGCAATATTAATAGTCTGTAATGTCTGGGTGTCTTTTTTGGACATAACTGATCAACAACTCAAAGAGAGCTTCTTATGGTAAGTTATTTTTTATGTAAACATTCTGATAGTTTCTGTATTTTAGTGTTCTAATTTTTAACTCACTGTGGATTCTTTTGGGGTACCTTAGATACTTACCTCATGGGGAAGTTTTCCAATAGAAAATTTGTACTTTACAATAGACAGAGAATAATATCTAATTAGATAATAGAGATAATTCCTTACCTTTGTATTTTCCACCAACATTTCTTTACAGTCATTGAAGGTCACAGCTAAGAGACTACAATAAGAGCAATTTAGCTCTTTAGAGAAAGGTAGGCATTGTTGACACCTAAGAAAAAGAATGACTTTTCCATGAGGGTACAAAATGATTTAAGTTGAGAATTCATCAGTATTTTAAATGTCAAGGAGAACATATGCTTCAAACAGACTTTCAAAAGCAATAAGTAGGAGTTTATTTTTTGATTGATAGCTTGCTTATTTTTGAGACAATGTCTTAGCTATGCAGCCAAGGATCATCTCATACTCACAATCTGAATACTAGGATTATAGGAAAGCTCTAACAAATGAGATCTTAAGTCCTAAATAATAAGAATACTTAAGCCTAAAAATAGTATCTTTAAAACTAAAATTACCTGAAAAATAAGTTGTCCAGGAGAAGATTTATTCAGACTTATTTTCTCTTGGAGCATTCACAGAGATAAAAAAAAAAATACATAAAATAATGAGAGAATGCTTTGGTTAAGATAAATGCTTTTGGTTAGAATGGTAGTTTGTGATGTTTAACTAGAAATGAGAATAATTAGTTGTAGAGAATTAGTCAATTCGAAATTACTCTGTGCTTGACTTTTGGGATGCATTTTCTCTGAGATTTAACCATACCACTTCAGCGCTATAGCACTCCAAACTGTGTGAAGCTATCACACACTGTGAAGATCTACATGTCCCAAACAACATTGTCCTATCTATGGGATCTGATGTTGATCACTTGTTGCGCCCACCTCACCGGCAAGGAAGACGCAACACCAGATTCTTCTGCAGTAACTGACCAGGTCCTTTATTCAGCATGCACACTCTTCTTTCTTCTCTCCTTCTCCTCCCTTTCCCCCTGGCTCTCGGCTTAAAAGCTCTCAGGTGATCCACTCACTCCCTGCCACGTGGATGCTGCCCATTGGGCCACGCATGCTGAAGCTCACTCGTGTGATCGCCCCACACCAAATAAGGAGTTGTTTACCCTAGGGAGCACTCGCCGTGGGGAAGGCAAGGGCTGAAGCCGGCGCCATTTTAGGGTGTGGCTCGGTCGCAACTCCCGACAATCACTCTTAGTTATAGTTTCTATGGTTGTAATGAAACACCATGACCAAAAAAACTTGAGTAGCAAAAGGTTTTATTTTATTTTCATAGATTCTAGCTTATCATCCAAGGAAGTTAGGACATGAACTCAAGATGAGAACTTGGAAGCAGAAATTGAATTAGAAGCCATAGAAGAATGGCTTGTTCCTCATGGCTTGCTCAGTCAGCAGCTTTCTATAGCACCCAGGACCATCAGCTCAGGAATGACACATCCCACAATGAGCTGGGATTCCCTACCCCATACACATATATCAATCATCATTGATTGTATATTTAGGGGCATTTTCTAAGTTGAGGTTTCCTCTTTTTATATGACCCTAACTTGTGTCAAATTGACACAAAATTAGCCATCACACTTATTCTATAGCTTCTAAAATTGGTATCAGGCACATGGATTTTCTAGTATCCATTGATAATATTTTAATTCAATATGGATCATAGCTTAGAGAATTATCCATCCTTCTATCTCACTTATCAAATGCTAGCTTCCTTATGATTGTCATCTGTAAATTCTGTCTGAGCTTACACTTGAATAGTTTATTACTGTTTGGACTTTGTCTCTTGTTTTGCCTAAGAATCATTGAAAAGGACAATAATGTATCACATATAGAATCTGAGAATGGATGAGAGCAGTAGTCTATTATACTTAACTGGAAGTAATGACATAAAATTAAATATGTTCTTGTTTTTCTTTGTTAAACAATTAGTGTATTGACTAGATGTTTTCATTTGCCTTCCTGTGTCATTACTTTTTGGAAAAATTCTCTTCTGCATACAAATTTTCTCCACACACCAATATCAGATTTCACCATCTCCAATAATGATATGAGCTTATTAAATCAAATCCAAATGCTTGTATATGACTTCAGAATCTCTTCCCACCTCACAATTTTATGTTCTGTCAGAATTCATCTTCATGCTCTTTGCCTCAGAAAGTCAGATGATAATCAGTGAGAAACACTATGTTTTTATTAAGTGTACACTAGAAGTTCATGTGGTATTAGGCTAACTAGCTGGATTTAACTACTTTACAATGTATATATTTCAAATCACATTGCACATGAGAAATATATATACATATATATAAAACATTATTAGTTAAAATAAGTGAAGTAAAATAATATGATACCAGAGAAAGTCAAACCAAAAGAACAAGATAGAAGACCAAAGAGCCAAGTAATAATAGACACTGCAATGACTATAAAACTAGGTACTAGAATTTTAATAAAACTATCCAGAAGAGACAAATGGTATTTCTGTTTAAGTATTTTTATTTTACACAGTGGTACCAATTGCCTGATCTATAGCATGCACTGATCTAGATATCTTAAATAAGAAGCAGATAGCAATTAATACAGAGGCTCTTAACAACAAGTCACTGAGCAAAGAAAAAGATGAAGGCTCAGCCTGATTTGAATATCTATATTATGACCCTTTCTCCCAAGACTCAGGGATAATCACAGATGAGAAAGAAAAAAGATATGAAAGAACAGGAAGTGTCTCAAAGATGACATCTATTAGCATTTCATGCACCCCCTGCATCTCTAGAGATCGATATCCCAAATTTAGTTTAATATGAGATACTAGTTTCAGTTAAATGGCTAAAATAAAATGAAAACTATACACCTGAAACATTTTTAAAACTTTTAATATGCAATATATATTTTAATACATTTTGTAGGTATTAAATTAAAATCTATATATCTTGTAAGCAATTGGTAAGCACAGCAGTACATGCTCTGGTTGTGTCATGATTTTTCTCTGGGATACTGAACTAGCTATAGTAAATTATTTCTAGCTAGCAAACTAGCTGTAGAAATTATTTCAAACTCCTTTGAAAGTGGTCTAGGGGTTATATATCTGTAAAAATAAATTCTTAAGACATAAAAGAATCACCCAAATAAAGTATTGTAGTCATCTGGAGTTTTTCCACTCTGTCCCCAAATATGACACTATGAAACACAATGAAGGTGTGACTGCTGTCCATCACACAACTACCCAGTGGGCACTCTCCACTTCACAGTTTAAAAATGAACATCACTTGGAATACATTAGAACAAAGAGGAAAAGATTTTGCAGCACAAGAATAAAAGAGTTCTGAGTTAAAGAATGGTATTTTATCTTGGAAAAAGTCCATTCTTCTTGAAAATGGGTTGAGTACACCACTAGTGCACAACTGTCTTCCATATCTTACATGGTTCATTTCTTTCTAGTTTTTCACTCATGCAAAACTTCACATTTATATTCTTTCAAATGGAGATAACCATATTTCTTCTTGCTTCTCTTGGCTAGTGAAGAATCTATTCAATATTGTGCATTGAACAAATGCGGGGACATAGAGATGTGTGGGAGAGCTGTAGCTAGGACTTGAGTCATTTCAAATACACAATAGTAGCTACTGTTCACTATAGGAAATGGCCTTATTGCAGTGAATTAGATAACAAACTAAAGCCAAGCAATTGAGGATGAATTGATTTCTGGTCTTTGGGCTCTCTGTCTTTTTTTCTCCTCAGTTATACAAGGGAGAGATTGTCAAATAATAAACATTGTGTATACTTAAGGAATGTAATATGACACTTCTGCATATTTGTAAGCATACCATATAATGGTTATTATAACCAAGCTAATAAAACACATTTTGCTATATATAATATAATAATATAATAATACTAGTGTATATGTATAGAGAAGGGCAAAGACACTTATTTTCTGTCTTACCAACATCTAAATAAGCAGTGAAGAGTTTTTAACTACAGTCTACCTTTAATAAAAGTAATAAAACATAATTATTTTCTGTTTTTCTGTGATGGAAAAGTAAGCACTGATTACCAACAGCAATAACTATCTAAACGAAACTCCTCAACACAATATCACCAATATATATTCAAATGATCATGGAAACACTCACTGGTGGTCCTCAATCTTTCTGTTATTGTTTACAAGTCTATCTTTCGTATACCTCAAAGTTGAGTTCCTAGAAAACCAACATGTCTTTATGTAGATGATTTTATATAGAATAACAACCTATATTTGTAGAATAAAATATATTTTCTATCCCAAGTCTATTAAATATGAAATTAAAGGAGGAAACAGGACATTTTAAAATCTGAAATGAGTTTTGATATACTGTGGACATAAAATTCTTGCCTTAGCACAGGAGGACATCCACTTTAAGAGATCTACATTATCATTTTCTCAGACGAAATAACAAGAATTTTTTCTTTCACAAGTCATGTGTGTGTCTCATATTAAACATCTTAAAACTTCACATCAATATCACAAACTAAAAGCATATATCAAAGCAGGAAATTTGGGTGGCCATAGTGCATCCATGGGCATTAGCTGTGACCTACTGTACTTTCCTTATCTGTAGCTGAGCCAAACCTGGCTTGAGAAGCTTTATATTTTATTTTTTATATTTAATGTATTTTAGAGAAAAGAAAAGTTTTATTATTGTATGGATTTTTGTTGTCTATTCTGACTCTTTTGCTTTTCTATATAATGTTTGATATTGACTTTCAAAAACAATAAAGAAAAGATAGCAACAACAAAAAAAGCATATATCAAGCCTCACACCTGACTGCGTCCAAATCATAGTTGTCAAAATACATATTGTTGGAAGTCATAAATTTCAAATTTGGAGAAAATAAGGCTGGAATTAATAATAAAATAATTCTGGTAGCTGAGAAGCAGCTCAAAAAGGGACTATTTTCCAACCATTAATCAAGAGAGTCAGCAGAGCCAAACAATCTGTTTCCAACTTGACAGTGAGGAAAATCAAGATCAGATTCATACACACTGAGGAGGCCCATGTTTTAAACTTGTGGCAAGAACTCGTCCTTGAATCTGAAGGCAAAGCGTAAAGGAGGAATTATTAGTAGTAGTCTTTTTAAAAAGCAATAATAATACTTTTATGTGTACATGTGTATGTCTATATATACCACTTTTTGGTGTGCACCTGCAGAGGCCAGAAGAGGGTATAAAACTCCATGGGCCTGTTCTGGAAGATGGTCATGAACCACTCAGTACAGATGCTAAACCTCAACCCTAATGCTCAGAACAGTGAGTGATTTCAAGTACAGAGCCTTTATCTCTCTACCCACAGAAACATATTTGTTCAGCTTAAAATAATTATCAGTTACACATATATCCCTTACATATCTTTCAGAAAATGTAAAACAAAAAAGATACATAAAACTACAAAAATCATCACATAACTAAATGGTTGAAATTAGCCAAGCTTTGAAGTAAATATAAAGACTTAAGGAAACATGCACCAAATTATCTTGAGTGCTAACTCATGCTCCTATCACTGGTCTCTGTAAGGAGCAAAGTCATTTGTGAAAACTTTTCAGGGAGGATTGTAAAATTTTGAAATGGTCTCAGGTTGTTATTAATCCTGGCCAAAAGAACATTCTTGCTAAGTGTGAAATATTAGATGGGTATTCAGAGATGTGCAAGCATTATTTGGTGACTTGGCTGTACATATGGTTTGAATTTGTAGTCTTGAAAGACACAGTTTCTAGAAAAGCAAACTACAAGCAGGGAAAGAGATAAACATGTGTGGAATAATAAAGAGGGAAACATTTACATAAAATTTAGGGATCTGGAGAATTAGAAAAACAATACAAAACAACAAAACATTAGTTGAAGATACCTGATTTTGCTTCCATGAGAGAGAAGGACATTCATTTCATAGAAATATTATGATTAAAACCTCAGCCAAGTTTGAAGTAGATGAGATGAAAACTTACAACATTCAAACCAAAGACAAAAAACAAAAAAACAAAAACAACCCCAAAGAAGTATGTCTTAAGTTAAAAAAACAAAACAAATTAAAGCTCAATAATTAATACCAAAATGAACATTTTAGAGTAACAGGCAAAAAAGAATAGTGATGAAATTCAGAAAAAAGAAAACACTTTCAGAAATGCGGGCTGAATTGCAGAATCCCGTGGATAAGGGGGAGGAACTTACAGCAGGTGAAGGAAAGCCAGAGGACACAGAATTAGTGGAAGCAGGACAAAGGTTCGCCCCAAAATGCTAGAAATTAAAGACAAAGAAAGAAGAAATCAGTATAACCAAAACTCCTGAAAGAAAAGGCCCTCAACGTTTAAAATAGTAACATGTAAAATTTTCAAAAACTAGGAAAATTTTAACATATCCTGTAAAACCTATTTCACGTAAAAGTTAAAAGCAAATTTCCCTAATATTCTCAAGACCAAATAAGATACAAATTTAAAATTAGTTATAATATAAAATGAATGTCAAAGGGAAAAAAATAACTAGATCAAAGAAATACTTGAGCCTTTATGTAAGAATCATGCTCTCTTTCTCTCCTACACTACTAAATTTTCTAATACTAGGCTAACCCTGTATTTCTTCATGATATTCACTGCCCTGCTGTATTATTTTCTTAAAGTTTATTGAAGTCTACTTGCTGGTGTTTATTACTTTTACAATAATCTACTTGAGTTACATTTGTATGTAGTTTCTTTCATGCGTTGTTTCTTGGATTTGTGTAATAGAAAAATTAATCCACACTAAAAATAAAATATCAACACTGTAAAAACACTTGGTGAGTTCGCCCTCATGTGTGGACCAGTTCTAGTTGTTTTGAGCTTGGTTTAATCCTCAGCACAGAAAAAAATAAATGTGGAGACGTCATCTGTTTGAACGAAATTAACATTTAACTACTTAGGTTTTGTTTGATTGAAAGTTTAGAAAACTTTCAGGTATAATTTAATATCCCTTGGATGAAATTTCTTGCACTTGAATTATATTGTGTGAATTTTCTAGCTCTGATTTAACTCATTTCTGCTACTATTTTCTTGATACAATATTTTGATGAAAATTAAATATTTCATGCAGCTTTCTACATATATTCACAGATATCTAAAAACATGACTCAGAATTAAAAATATTTCTCTTATAATGTTTATTTTGTAATTTTATATTTTACATATTTGTGTCTTCTACTTTTTTGAAAAATTAGTGATTAGAGTTTTTTTCAAAATTAGTTTGGATTAGCTAGGTCTCTTATTTTTCTGTCTTTGTCTTACTAATTTCTGTTTGTGATTATTAGATTCCTACAGAATTGTTCTGCAAATGTCTCTTTCTCTAGCTCAGAACAGACTTGACCTCATCCATCCCTTCTCTAGCTTCAGCCTGCACAGTTCTGTGCCACCATGACCTGATGTTTATTTTAGGTTTATTTTTGTTTTGCCTTTAGTCTTTGACATGTAAACTTAATAAGCTGTTTAAATTTATTTAATTTGTTGAAAGTATGTCTTTAATACAGACTTTGACAACTACATAAATATTCCTTTATGTAGCCAGTGTTTAATTTTTTAATTATTTAATTTTTGTTTGTACTTCCTTTTATAAGAGTTATTTAATAGAATTAAAAGTTCTTAAAATTGTATAATACAGCTATAGTAAGTTGTGAAGATCTTCAATATCCTTACCAATGTTTGGAGATTGGAGGTTGTTTGTTGGTTTGTTTTTATAATAAATTAATGCAACTAAAATTTTGGTTTGGGGGTCGTTTTATTTTTTAATTTTTCATAAAATGTATTTTGATCATATTTGTTCTCTCCCCCAACTCCTCCCAGATCCCACACTCCCTACCAACCCAGCATCCCATTCTGTTTCTCTTTGTGTGCCATCCAAACTAACAGTGTTTTTATGGGATGCTCAAATTGCGAATGAGCAGATCTCTGCTCTTACGCCTTCTCTTGGGTGCTTTTCCTTCTATTTGTTTGTATTTGTTCAAATCAAATGTGTTGGTTTTTCCTTTATTTTGTATTATTATTATTCCTTAGAAGATGCATATTTTTTTTAATGAGCAATAGAAGGGGATAAATCCAGAGTAGAGGTTAAGGAACTGGGAAGAGTAGAGAGAGGGTAAACTGTAATCAGGATAAGTTATATAAGAAAAAAAAAAATCTGTTTTCAATGAAAGGGAGCAGGGTGGGGGGAGAATTTACTTTTGAATAACTCCTTTAAAAAAACAAAAAATAAAATCAAACTAAAAAGAGAACACAAGTACAATGACAACAGTATGGAGTCCATTTTGTGTTGATCAACTGCTCCTGAGAATGAGGCCTGCCCTAGGATGTGGATGTCATTCAACTGAAGAAAACCAATAGTCCCATCTCCCAGAAGCTATCAGTTGCAGATAGATTCTTAGTTAAGGGTGAGACTTCGTTTCTTCTTCTCCCTCTTTGTATTGGGATTTTGTCTAGTTTAAACTTGTTGTGTCTGTGGGGACTGTCACTGTCTGTGAGTTATGTGTATCAGATCTGTTGAAACTGAAGGACGCTGTTTCCTCGAAGTCATCCAAACCTGTTGATTCCTACAATCTTTCCACTTCCTATTTCTCATAGACTCATAAGTCTTGAAGGAAGGGGTTTGTCAAAGACATTCCATTTAGCACTGAATGCTTCAAAGTCTTTCACTGTCCTCAGCAAGTTGCCTTTTGTGGATATCCGTGTTAGTTATTATCTTCTAATTTGGGCATTTATACAGATCTCTCTTTTTCCATGTGGGAATTTTTTTTCCTGATTTGAACTTGTATATCTTTTGTGCATGCTGCCAGTCTGAAGTTCATATGAACAACACTACGTTTATTTGGAAAACACTATTTTACTGGAGTCATCCAGCATCTCTGGCTCTTACAATCTTTCTGCCTCCTCCTTTAGATAGATCTCTGAGCCTTGAGAGGCAGGGTATAATAAAGACATTCGATTTAGGACTCAGTGCTCCAAAGTATCTCACTCTACACATTGCACGAGTGTGGTTCTCTGTGTTAATTACCATTGATTCCAAGAAGGAGCTTCTATTATGAAGGTTTGTGGATGTAGTAATATGTCATTAGGAATAGTTTTATTGTTACGTTCATGTAGAAGAATAATTATGGTAGGTTATCCCTAGGGCCCATGACATGCCTAGTCTCAAGTTCTTGGTCTCTTTAACAGTGTCAGATGTGGATTCTATCTCATGTAGCATACCTTATATACAATTTTCCAAAGTGGTTGGTTCTTGCCAACATTTCCACCATGGGTTTATCTTATAGGTAGAATGCTAATGTAGCCTGCGTGGTTTGTAGCTGGATGATGTTGATGATTGCTGTTTTTCTTTTTTGCATGCAAAGCACCTTCTAGCACTATGAATACTAGTCAGTAGGAGTGATGTTTCTAGTTAGGCACCAGCTGAATTTCTCCATGTTTTATAATGTAATTAATTATATGATGTCTTTAGAAATAGGGTCTTTCCATCAGGTTGTATACAATAATCAATAACAATGGAAATATTCTGTAATATTTGGGAGATTCTATGATACCCCTTTGACCAATCTCTCAAAAATATGTAACCCATTCCTTGTATTGGGGGTTTTATTTGGTAGCATATGATGTCTATGTGGGATATTTTCTGCCACATTATATGGTCAACCCTTTAATTGTGTGTGTGTGTGTGTGTGTATGTGTGTGTGTGTCTGTGTGTGTATATGTGTGTGTGTGTATGCTTCTAAAAGAGTTGAGTTCCCATATGACTTTTCAATGTCTTTAGTGTTAGTTGTCTTCCCCAATACTTCCTCCTCTACCCCACCCTTCCAGCTTCCTACTCCTTTATAAAACTATTCTATGTCTCTCTTTCCTTGGAAAATTTCCTTTTTACCCCTGTCCTATTTCCTGACTCGTTGCCTAGCCATTTTGAATATTCTAAAAGAAACACAAAAATGTAAAGCAAAAAAAGGTGTTACTCACATATAAGAGGAAACATGCGAAGTTTTCCTTTCTGAGTTACTTCACTCAGGATAATTGTTTCTATCTCCATCCAGTTACTGGAAAATCTCAAAATGTGATTTTTCATAAAAGCTGAATTATATTACATTGTGTAAATGTACCACACTTTCATTATCACTCATCAACCAATAGACACAGAAGCTGTTTCTAATTTCTGACTATTAAGAATAGAGCAGCAACAAACATGGATGGACAAGAATCTCTGTATTATGATGAAGAATCTTTGGGTATGTGGCCAAGATTGGTATAGCTGGATCTTCAAGTAGATTTTCAGCTTTTTGAGGACTCACACACTGATATCCAAAGTAGCTGTATCAGTGTGCATTCCCACAAGCATTGATTTAGTGATCCCCCTTTTCCACAGAATTGACTGCCATTTATTAATCTTGAATCTTCTGAATAGAGTAAGAAAAAAATTGCAAAGTAATTTTAATTTCCACTTCCCTGATAATTAAAGATGTTGAGCAGTTTTTAAGCCATTCATCTTCTGCGAATCTTCAGTTTTGTCTTCTATCACATTTTCAGTTGGCTTGTTTGTGTCTTGATGTTTTACCTGCTTCGATTGCTGATCTGTTTTCTACTGACAGGGCGCGTCGTCCTATTGAGGCGCATCTAACTTTTAATGTGTCTTTGTCATACCTCAGTTTTGTTTGTTTTGTTTTGTCTTAAGAAAGGTACTGAGCCTATTTTTGTGATTCAATGCTCAATTACTTTCAATGAATAATCAGACTAATATTGGGATTGTATTTTATAATTACATCTTTTTCTTTTGTTCTTTTATTATAAGGTACACCATATTCCTAATACTTTGTTCTTTTGGGGGTTTTGAAGTGTTTTTTTTTTAATTTTGTGAGACTTTCATTCATCTATATAATGTGTTTTCATTAAATCTACTGCCACTTCATTTATAGTTCTTGCTATACCTCCTCAGACCTCTGCCTTAACTTCATGCATTCTGTTTTAAATCCCCTAAATCTCCTTAGTGCTGCCAGAACACCACAGTGTTAGGGAAATCTACTATATGCAGCATTGTTAAGGTACCAGAGGCTGCGTCTCTGAAGAAAAATGTTTCTCATTTCCTAAGTAGCTATTAACTGCCAATAGCTCCTCAGTTACATTAACTTTTACTTATCATTCTACTCCCATGTTATTTAAGCATAACAGCTAGGCTCCATGAAAGGAATGTGCAGCACTGTCAAGGATAAACTAACCAATGCCACAGAAAAGAGTCTCAAAATAGAGCCAGGTGTATGTGTATATATAGATATACACATACATACACATATATTAGCATGTCTCAATTGTACCAACTACTAGATTTCATTATGACATATGGTATATATTTATAATAAACCTTGACCACTGTGACATTTCTCTACTAGTCTTTTATGTTTTAACATGTCTATGTCAGTTTCAGCTGTTTACATAGCTGTGGAAACAGTGATGGTATCTTCCTCTGAACAGAGAGCAGATTTGTTCCCTAATCAGTATAATAAACACAATGTTTTACAGATTAATAGGATCATTTAACTATGTTGACTGAGATTTATACTTCTGGCAATGTTATTGGATGTAAATTTGAAGATCATATTTCAAATAAAACAATAAGTTGTATAATATAGGAAATACTTCATATCTAGTACATCTTGAATATTTATATAGACTGATTTAAACAAAGGAGTCTATTGTTTAAAGAATGTTGTTTTGATAAAGTAGATTTGAAGTAATAGCAGCTTACCTCTGAGAAACCTAGTACAGGATAATTAATACACAAGGAAAATTGTCTGTTGTAAGATTTCTATGTTGGCCACAGAGGCCTCTGCAAATATATTGGAACAAAATGACCTCTAACATCAAACTTGCCATCTCAAATGGCCCTAGAATTCCCCATTGGCAGAGAATTTAAGATAGCTTTTGAATCTCTTTCTCTGATTGTCAGTGAGGATGGTGGAAATTTGAAGGGCTTCATTTCTACATATAACAAGTATTAGCACAAGTTACTATGTGCTGTGGTAAATATTTCTTACAGTGAATATCAAGAGTTTAAAGTGCTTGTTTTTCTTCATGATTTATAAAATTATAAATTATGAGGCCTTTTTAACAAGAAATGCCTATTGATGTACTACTCTTAGCAAAAAAACTAGTGGTCAGGAAATATTCTCAAGGTAATGTAATAAGGAAATACCTCATTTAATTATAAATCTTCTAATGAAATTCTATGGAATTACTTAAAATATAATTTAAAAATGAAAAGCTATATGGAATAGACTTGTGATATGTTATTATAGAAATATTTGTTATAGTACTCTTTTACCTGAAGTCACAATATATACACAACATGAAAAAGAGCCCCTATCCCCGAGTATTATTCCCAGTGTAATTTAATCTTTGAGAGCCTTTGTTATGAATAAACTAGTTTTCTTCTATTTTGTTGCTTAAAATAAATCTCCTTAAAGTTAGAAAAATTTTCTTTAGTGTTTTTAGATACAAACTTCTCATATTACAGACTTTTTAAAAATTCTAATATGTAAATGATGCTTTAAATGCCTTTCATATAATAAAGTACATGTGTTGACATGTCAAAATAAAGCTCACACCATTCTGGATGATGATGGCTAGTAAACATGCTGCTTTGCATATCTGTGACATTGCTTAATCAGTGTGCCCCATGTATAGGATGATTATATATCAAATTAATTATGGAAGTATTGATTTACATCTACATACATTTTAATTTGGAGGACAAACTTCTCTAATCTATATGTACACTAACACAAATTATTCTTTTGGATTATCAGCTACCACTGCTGTCAATGAGAAGCAATCACTGAGCACAGACCAATTATTGAATCTCTATTTTCACTAACATTAAAAATAATATCCTTTGCCAAACATAATTTTGCTTTGTACAACAGTAGACAGTAACTTACATGAAAGAACTGGTGCTCCCTCAGAACGCCTTGGAATTCTGAATATTAATAAGGATGTTCTAAAGTACAAAGCAATAGTCTGCCTGGGAGAGGCTAAAGAAAAACACTTAAAAGAAACCTAAAGTGACTTTTGGAAAAACTTACTCTTGAGTTGTGAAACCTCTCTGCTAGCCCAGAAGATTATGAGATCCATAAAGTGAGCCCCGAGATAGCTAGAAGTGATGCAAGGTCCAGAAAAGGCATCACAGGGAAAGACAAGTTCCAAGGTACATAGAAATCACAGGAAGAAAGGCTGGCTGCTTCCCAGGGGGGATCACAACATTATTTACCACTATGAGTTTACTCTGGTCCACAAATTGCTGTGCAGTTTTACATGCTTAATATCTGATTTTGTCAGCATTCCAGCAATAAATCCACTTTACAAAAACATGTTTACATTACACAAACTCCTGGCATAGATAAAAAAGCCAGAATTTGACCTTAATTAAGATTGGAAATAATTGTTGTAGAGATGAACATGAACAACACGTTATTTTCTTGCAGGCACACACTGAAGGAAATAACAAGCAGAATGTTGCTTAATAAATGTGTAACTGAAACAATGAAGGTAGATGTGCCTGATGTTTCAGGGCACCAGGCTTAGACAGATGATGGATGAAAACAGGGTAGCTTGCCAACAGTCAGTCCACTCAACCCATTGGCTAAGGGCTTGTTTCTGCTGAGATGTGCTTGGATGCAAATTGCCAAATTCTGGCAAGTCTTTTTTTTTTTTTTTTTTTTTTTTTTTTTTTAAAGAGTCAAACAGGTTGCAGAAAATTGAGACTTTTTCTTTCAATATACTAATGTTTTATAGCAAATAACATTCAAGTTAAGCCTTTTTTCT
>PVIH01020957.1:0-31025 GCA_004025045.1 Sigmodon hispidus | reverse complement strand
CACTAGTCAGCCCAAGGTCCTGTGGTCATGCACTGTCAGCACTCAGGCATTGCACTAGTCAGCCCAAGGTCCTGTGGTCATGCATTGTCAGCACTCAGGCATTGCACTAGTCAGCCCAAGGTCCTGTGGTCATGCACACACTGTCAGCACTCAGGCATTGCACTAGTCAGCCCAAGGTTCTGTGGTCATGCACACACTGTCAGCACTCAGGCATTGCACTAGTCAGCCCAAGGTCCTGTGGTCATGCACACACTGTCAGCACTCAGGAAAATACTTAGACAGCCCAGAGTTACATAGTCTATGCACATACAATCTATGCACGGGCGCTAAATCCCCTTATTAAATACAAGCTCCTCCCCTTTTCTCTCTCTCTCTCCCTCCCTGAGAGCACTCTGCACCTCTTCCTCTCTTCCCCTCTCCCTTCCTCCTAATAAAACTCTCCCCGTGAGTCCTGACTGCATAGTGTGTCTCTGTATGATGGTTTGTTTGTTTGTTTTTTTAACAGGACATTTGGTTCCCTCGCTGGGTTAGGCCCTCCTGGAATCTGAGAACTACCTGGTCTGCCTGCTACAGCCCTACGTTCCCACTTGATGGATCACGGAGACTCTCCATCCAACACCGAGATTGATAAACACCCTCCTTGTCCACTTCCGGCCATTTCCAATGAGTGAGGTCTCACTTATCAAGCGCAGTCCTCTCCTTCTTTTCTCGAAGTCCTGGGACCAAGCAACTGTGTCCCACTCGTGCCGGCTCTCGGACCTCATGGTCCTTTGGTCTGTGATTGAGACTCATTCACCAGCCTGTACCCTAATCTTTCTGTCTTCCTCACTCATGGGAAATAAGCTTTCCAGCAAACCTCTATGCTTATTACCCTATTTGAAGGCTTCTAAACTCATCCACCTTTCCAGTCAGGCTTGGTCCCATACTCCTTATCTGTGCATCGCTCCAATAGATCCAAGCCCCCTTACCCAGAATTCCTGGGCTGCACTCTTGCCTCTCCCCCTTTGCCTGTCCTGTTCACTGACCTCTCCCAGCAGCCTGGGAGACTCATGGCTCGGGCTCCAGCCTGCTGGATTCCTCCCTTACAGCCTGTTCTCGCCCTGATTCTGTGCCTGCTGGAATCCCATGCTTCCTCTGAAATGTCTCATTCTCCTGTTCTGTCTCTGTCTACTCCCTCCTTTCTGTGGCTGGAGGAAGGGAAAGACCTGGGCTTGGCTGCTCCACGTCCAGTCGGGAAAGCCAGGCCACCACCATGCTCTTTCCCACTCATTAGTACTGTGCTTCCATAGTCTCCTTCTAGGCACCATCTCCAAGCTCTGGTACATAAAGCATGAAATTTTCCCAGGAAGTCTATTTTGTGTGCACAGATGGAAATGTGTGAATGACATGTCGATGATTGTGTTTCTGATTGACTTCAAATGCTTCAGATTGTGTTCTGTTCGTCTTGGGAAATAAAAGAACAAAACAAACAAAAAACAAAAAATGTGACCCTGGGCAGGCATCATCTTGACTAAGGTCAAAGACAGACAGGTCACATGACTTCATTGGAAAGTTTTGTTTGTCCTGTTGAAAAGTGCTGTCTATTTCTTGAGAAAGCTGTGCATACTTGTTCTGTTGGAAAGCTTTGTCTGTGTTTTCTGATGTTTATGTTGTGGCAAGCATGGAGCCTAAGCAAATGGTTTGGCTATTTTTTGCTGTTTCTGCTGCTGGCAGCAGCCAGGCTCCACTCACAGCTGCTGTGGCTGCATTTATGGTCAGGGCTCACAATTTATCTCTGAGCTCTGGTCACTGGATTGGGGTTAGCAGGTGTTCAGATGTCTTTTTGATGTAGATAATGATAAAATTGTTTCATGCTGTTCTTCTTTATTGAAAAGCTGATCTAGAATTGGATGATGGTTCTTCTCTAGACCTAGACATGTTTATTTAAGAGTTTTCTCTGTGTTGCTCTGTCTGAGCCCCTGACACAGCGACAGGGGAAAGAAAGCAGAGCAGCCAAAAACTTACTAGACATGGTTGATATGAACACTATGTACCTTGAGGTTTATAAGTTTATTTTATTAGGTATAGTTTAAAATATGCTAAAACTAAAATTAATTAAAACTGATAATTACAATTCTATATATGGGGTATATTTAAAGAAACCATATGGCATGATTCCATTTTGGATTGTCACATTTTTAGTCACACAGATGTCTGACATTTTGCTACAGCTAGAGAAGGTGGACATAATGTGATTTCACCATCTTTGGTCAGCCACATCTGCAGACATATTTGCTAGGGTTAGAAAAGATGGATGTCTATGATTTTCCCACCACTTGGTTAAAGATGACCACATAGAATGGGTCTACTGTGGAAGGCCTCCCAACCACCATTTCTGCTGTGTCCTTAGGATGTGCAGTATAAAATATAGACCTGACAGTTTATGTTATAGAATGGCTTTATTTACTTTGGTGACTGTTTATAGTTTTTAAATAAAAGACTGAACATTAAAAAGAAAGAAAGAAAGAAAGAATAGGTCTACTAAGGAGTCAGTAGCAGGTCTGCAAGATATTTTGAATTGGGGTAGATTTTTGTATGATAATTTATGTCACATCCTGAAAACAAAAATTATAAAAGATAGAATCTGAAAACTGCTTGTTTTGTAAGATATTAAAGCTACACCTCAATGCTTTTATATACACACAAAAATGCACTTTGCTGTGACAGCTAAACTTTGTAACTTAAGAGTCACCCTAGTAATAATGGTTTTAAAGACATGAAGGAATCATAGGAAACAGCTGAGGTTTACAAATGTACAGCAAGGCTAGAGTTCCAAAGAGAGTCCAGTTGCAATGGTGGACCTAACAGTTTTTAAAATGTCAGTGCCAGGTGACAGTCACCAGAGGCACCAGCCATAGTGAAAGGAACAAGCTGAAATCTAGAAGGCAGGTTATGTATATGCTGAGGGTGGGGCCAGAGAAGAGATCCAAGCCTCTAAAAAGAAGAGAAGGAGGAAGAGGAGGAGGAGGAACCAAAAAGACTGTGACTTCCAGATATTAGAGCTTGGTTTTACCAAGTACAGATTGTGCTCCCCCTCTTGAAGAGTACCTCTTATAAGAGGTACTTTATTTTTTTCTATTGAAAGACATTTGAGAGATTTTAAACCATTTTAAGAACAGTTTTTAAAATGTTCCAATTTATAAGGCTATGGGACATTAAAAATTTATAGAATGTTTTAGATTGTTAATATTTGGGCTTAAAATAAAAGGCTAAAAATTAGACTCATAGCCATAAACACCAGTACTAACCAGAAACTGGGTTGTTATACCCGTAACTCTACCTCTTTCATAAAAGAACTCCAATATGTTACTCAATCTTATAGTCTCACCTTTCATGATATATACATGATCCTAACAAACAACCTACTTCCTGAGGAGTGCAGGCGAGTTCGGGAGCAAGCTGGAATACATGCAGATGAAATCCATCAAACTAATGGCAGCATGGGGCTGGAGAGATGGCTCAGAGGTTAAGAGCACTGGCTGCTCTTCCAGAGGACCAGGGTTCAATTCCCGGTAACCCCACAGTGTCTCACAAACTAACCCAGCTCATCCACCTGGGGCTGAGGTGGTCCCCAGTTGGGATTACAACACCTCAGGTGTCACTCTAGCTAGAGACCAGTTTACAACCTGTCTCCTGGTAGGTCCCTGTAAGGCTGTCCTTAAGCCAGTGACCTATGAGAAACCCCACAAAATAGTTCAGGACAGACAGGAAAATCCATCTCAGTTCCTAGAACGCCTCACAAAGGCCCTCTTACAGTATACTAATCTAGACCCTGAAAACCCAGAGGCCAGACAACTCCTTATGACTCATATCTCTTCCCAGAGGTTCTCCAACATTCGGGCCATGCTAAAGCATCTGGAGAGAGGGCCTCTGACCTCACAGGCAGAAGTTTTAGTGCTGGCCTTTAAGATGTACCATGGAAGAGATGAGAAATCCCATAAATCAAAATACCACATGCTGGCCAAAGCCATCTGACCTGCCTTGGTGACTGCCCAGGCTCCCTTGCCCTCCAGGGCTTAAGGATCACCAGGTCTTTGTTTTAAATGTAATCAGGAGGATCACTGGGCCAGGGCTTGCCCTAATCCCTACAGGTCACCTGGGCCATGTCCAAAGTGCCATCAATTGAGAGAGACATTGATCAGTTGACTGCCCCACACACCTCGTAGCAGGGGGACATCAGACACAGACCACCTTCCAGCCAACCTTCTAGGCTGGCCATGGACAACTGAGGGTGCCCAGGCTCCCTTGACCTGACCACTGTCATCTCCAACAGGGGGCCCCAGGGAGTTATCATGGTATCAGGTGATCTACCTCCTTCCTCTTGGACACTAGAGCCACTCATTTGATCCTGAGGCAGTTGTGGGGACCCACCTCTCCTCATCTCCATATTGTCAGAGACTTATCTACTTTATCAGACCCCACCTCTGAGTTGCATTTTCTGAGGTATCATCTTCTCTACACATTTTTAGTTGTGCCAACTATATCCCTAACAGGAAGATTTTTAGTCAAAGTGGGAGCTTCTATTTTGCTTCTCATTTACCTGACCCCAGACTTGCCAGCAGCTGCTCCTCCTCCTCCTCCTCCTCCTCCTCTTCCTTCTCCTCCTTCCCCCCACCCACCCTACTGGTTCCAACATATCATCTTCTCTGCGGGCCTCTCAGGTGGACCCTCAAGTCTGGGACACCCAAAACCCCTCTGTGCTAGACACCATTTCCCAATTGTCATCCAATTACAGGATCCCACCTGCTACATTACCAAGCCGGGTGCTCATCCTCACTCCAGAGCCTTTGGGGACTTAAACCTATCATCTCTGACCTAAGGAAAAAGCCATGCTCCACCTCTTCTCCTTTTTCCACCCCATATGCTTTCCTTCCTGACCCCACCATGTTCTCTCATCTCTACAGATCATACCCTGCTTCATCAACTTCCTCTCTATGTGTCTCCAATGAAATAGCTAAGATTTCTAATTAGCTAATCAGCTATTGTTACAGGACCACCATTAGCCGCAGAGGCAAAGGTGCAAAGACTATCAAACATGCCCATGTAAGAAACCGCAACACCATAGAGACATCCACACCTCAGACTCAGATTTTAATATAATAGTTTATTATTGACTTCCTTCCCTCAGCAATCAACCACCTGTGTCTCCTGAGTGTTAAGGTTATACTACAATGATGGAAAAGGAAAAGATACTTTACAGTTTGTTTATATAAAAACAGGAAAGCTGTCTCTCTTTTGGTCCTTTACTCATCCTCCACAGATCTGATGGTGTTTGATGACAGGGGTACTAATAGATCTGCCAGTTAACTGCTCTCCCCTCGCCCACATTAGAGAAGGTATGGAAGCCTTCCATTCTTTTGCTATCAAACCAAGATAAAAGTCTGTTCCAGCTGTTTTACAGACACCTGTTGGTTCCTGTACTGGTCCACCCCTCCTGCCAGACTTGTGCCAAAGACAAACCCTTAGGGGTCCTCCAGATACACCAGCCCCTGTACCAGCTCCAAGGACACCAACTGGGTGAATACTGGCAGGTTAACTCCACCCACATGCCCACTCATAGAAACTCTCTTATCTTCTAACTTATTAACACTTTTACAGAATGGACAGAGGCATTTCCCACCTCCAGACAAACAGCAGCTGTGATGGCTCAGGCACTCCTGAAGGACACATCATCCCTCAGTTAGGCATGCCACCTCCCCAAACTCCTGGGCCTCACTGCTGGTACCACCTCTCCAGGCTCAAGAGGGCACCCACTCAGCAACTGGAATGTGGTTTTCTAAGATGTCCCAATGAAGGGCTATCTGCTCACATGTCTCTCTCATTCAGTCTTGTCTCTTCTTGTACAACCAGGGCACTTCTCTGCTCCATTCTTTCTGGCAGTTATCACTTTTTCCAGGCTAGCACCATATGGGGCCAATGATAACAATTGATTGTTTTTTTCTTCTAGCAATCTGCCTCCTTAGCTCCCTCAAGGAACAGGGCTTGAGGTCTCCAGGATTGCAGCTAACTGGATGCTTCTTCACTCACACCTCCTGCTGTGCATGACCTTGACACCCAGCCTTCCCAAAGATAAACAATGCTTCCCAAGCAGGAAGCAGTTTCAAGAACTCGGTGCCCCAACTCCTCACTTTTTTATAATAAACAAGAGGGAGGAATGTTAGCATTTGTGGAGTCCTGCAGCCATGCTCATGCAGTCAGTACTCAGGCATTGTACTAGTCAGCCCAGGGTCCTATGGCCACACGTGTGTTGCCATTACTCAAGAAAATACCTAGACAGCCCATAGTCACACGGTCTGAGAGCATGCAGCTTATGCAAAGGTACTAAATCCCCTTATTAAAGGCAAGCCCCTCCTCTTCTCCCTCTCCCTCTCCCTCTCCCTCTCCCTCCCTCCCTCCCCCCCTCCCTCCCTCCCTCTCTCTCTCTCTCTCTCTCTCTCTCTCTCTCTCTCTCTCTCTTCCCATGAGGCTACTCTGCACCTTCTCTCTTCCCCTCTCCTCCAATAAAACTTTCCACGTGGGCACTGTCCACACAACCTTTTTAGAAGACACAGCGATTTGCTTTTACATTTAGTTAATGTTTTTACGTGTGTGTGTGTGTGTGTGTGTGTGTGTGCCCATGCTTGTGCAGAACTGACTAGATCACACCACTGCACCTGGGATTTGAGCTCAGGCCTTGACGTTTGCACAATAGGCAGATCACCCAATGAGCCATCTCCTCGGCCCCCAAATTACCTTTATCGGGAAAATATGACTACTTTTAATGGATCAAAAAAAAAATAATAATTGGCAGAAACACAGGTAGAGACAAAGCATTTAGGAGTACCTGCTGAACACTAGAGCCTGCCATCCTAGGATGCCAACCCCAACTCATGGGACTGTAGAGAGCAGTGTTAGGGTTAATGCAGGCCTGGCTCAAATATGCTCATGGCAAGAAACCTCCTCAATGAGAAGAGGATTCTTGAAAAAAGTAGGAACCTCTGGGAGCCTCACTGAGGACCCTGCTTGACTGCATTTTGAAGGCAGGAGCCATTATATTATATTGCTAAAAAATGAGTTTCCATTTACCGTAAGAACTGAGTTTCTGTTTTCAAGTCTCTGATTCCTAGACCTTGACCTGCCTGACCCATGACCTTGATTTGTTTATAGAAACACCATCACCCTCTCTGTCTTAGAGTTTCTATTGCTGAGACACCCTAACCACAGCAACTCTTATAAAGAAAACATTTCATTGAGGTGGCAACTTACAGTTTCAGAGGTCCAGTCCGTTATCATCATGGTGGGACACAGCACATGCAGGCAGACGTGGTCCTGGAGAAGAAGCTGAGAGCCCTACATCTTGATCCACAGGCAGTAGGAGTCTGTGACCTCGGGCCTAGTTTGAGCACAGGAGACCTCAAAGCCCACTCTACGGTGATATACCTCCTCCACCAAAGCCACACCTCCTAATAGTGCCGCTCCCTATGGGGGCCATTTTCCTTTAAACCCACCAAACCTCCCTAATCAGTGACCACATAATGATGACTGTTGGATTTGGGTTTTGGCCTTTGATTTTTGTTTTGTTTTGAGATTTTTCTGTGCTTCCTAACTGCTCCATTGTCTCGCTCCTGTAAACCATCTTTGCAATTGATCCTGACTTTACTCCTTAAAGGGGCCCAAAGGAATGGACTCCAGGCTTTGCCTAACGCCTCTTAGGAGGCAGTCAATGGCCAGCTCTAAATTTGGCTCAAAAACTGTGATTGTGGTCTTATTCTCTCCCAGTGGAATTGGCATCATCCCATCCAGGTAACTTTATTAGAAGTCACAGGCACACTGGGGCTTTTTGAAAAGTTGAACTACAGTTTTGTAGAAATATTTTCTCTGCCTTTCTTACCCAGAAGGTTTGATCTGGAGCCAGAGTCAGCAAGGCTGCTCTCCAAGCTCTCCCCTGCTGAAGAGGTTCAGAAATTTCAGTCACTTTGAAATGTTTCCTGTCACAAAGGGAGAAGGGCACTTTGGGGTTTTCTAGGGTCCTCTGTCTCCCCCAAAGTCCCTGATTCTCCTGGCTGACCATGGACGCCTCCAGATTTCTCAGAAGTCTCAGAAATTGCCCTCCACCTGTGCCAGGCTGTCATCCGCTGCAGGGATACGGAAAGTCTGGGGTGTCTTTGATAGTTAAGGCATCTTTGGGGGGAGGCTAGAGTTCCAGAAACTAGAGGACCACTAAATTTTCCCCCAAAGCAGGCTTTGGGCTTTCATACTTGTGAATTCAAAGAATGAAATCCATAGATCACATTAGAGAGTTTATAACCTCATAGGTGAGACTGGCATGGCGCTCAGCCACACAGCTGACATTCAGCTGTCTGTGAAATAGGAAAAGCAGATTTCAGAGAGAGTAAGAAGCCCAAAGCACCAGAAAGTGCACGGAAAGCAAAGGACATGAGGGGAAGATCTGGAAGAATGGGCATATCCATAGAGGCTCCCGGACTGTGCTAGGGGGCAGGAATTCTGGGAAGAAAAAGTTCATTATCTCATTAAAAGAATAATTATTCCTCCTACCTGTTTAGCATAACTAAAGTAGACAGGCCTTCCTTCCTAAAGGGAGGTCTTTTGGCCTAGGAGATTGACCTGCCCAACTGTATTAACTCTTAAGGAAAGTTAGGAGACACGACCACATGTCTCCACCCAGATAATTCCAAGCTTTGTGCAAGGAGGCAACTGTTTTCCCTTAAATGGACTTTCAATGTTTCTGCTACATCAGCTTCTTGTCAACTGGTTGCTTTTGTGGCTGTAGCTGCTGCCTCTGCAGCAGCCCCAGGTCTCTGTAGACATTCTGTCACCATGATTCTCCTCTGTTCAAACCTTTGCTTGTCCCGGTATGATGCATCATGGGAAATCCAGAATCCAGGTCAGCAATAGACAACACTAGTGTTTGGGAAACCTTCCAAGGGTGTCTTCTCTGATAGCCTGAGACATTAATACTAGGATTCCATTCGGAAGGAACGAGGTTCTTAGATTTGATTCTGCTCAAGTCTAAGTAACTGTCGCTCTGCCCCCCAACCCCTCCCACCATCAAGTCAGTGGGCTGGGGCCTTCAGTGTAGTTGCAGAACACAGTCTGAGGGCCCAAGCAAAAGGCAAGGCCGGAAGTCCCGCCCTCTGCTATGCTGCCCTCTTCTTAGCTAGTAGTTCAGGTCTGACAATAGATGGACTGGAGCAAAGGGGAGATGTCTGAGATGGCTGAGAAGGACAGAAAGACAGTAGAGAATGGGAACAGCCCATAGTTGGACTGTGATCAATGAAGTGTGACCCTAGCTGGGAGGGGGGGTGGGGGGTTCCATAGAACCAGAGCCGTGGGATTGGATCCACTCCAGATAAAGGTCAGTCAAGTGGGTATGGGTAAGGGCTCAGGGTGTGGGGAGAAGCCTGGAAACAAACCTAGTTCTCAGCCCTAGAAGGGCCCTGGGCCCAGTAGGCTGAGAGGCCTGAATTATTAAGCCTGAAAGAGAAACTGGCTCTCGTGATTGCCAAGGGGAACAGATCTGCTCCTCCCAGCTCTCTGCTCACAATCAGCCTGAAGGGAAAAATACAGCCACCCCTTGACCAGAAGTGTAAACAGGCTAGTCTAGGGCTGCCACACCTGGCCCCGCCCCTTCTCAGAGCCTTTTGTTTACAGACTTGGGCTCCCTGGCTGAGTTTGTCACACACATTTTTAGCATTCTCCTTCCAGTAAAGTAGCTTGCTGTCCCGTGTCCATTCACGTCATGTTGTCGTCCCCACCCTGGACTCCCCAGTGAAAACCTGCAGTTCCCTCCACCCCTCCCACAAAGAAGACCTGCAGCTGCAGACCTGTAGGTTCCGGGGCTGGCTAAGGAGCCTCTCCTACAGCAGGAAATGATTCTGCCCCTTTGGGTCCTCTGCATACTCAGCCCTTATAAAGGGTCTCATTTCCAATTCTGGGAAAGAAGAGCCAGGGGATCCACCTGAAAGTGGTCAGAATGGTGCCATGAAACCCGGATGAAGTGATGCCAGCCTTCCACTGGCCATGCTTCTGGACTGTCCCACAAGAAAAATCTGGTGGCCTAAGGATGATGGGCGTCGTTCATGAAGCGGCTAACTCCTTTCTGGTTTTCTGGCCCACAGTCCGCCTCTTCTAAGTTCTGGAAACTACAGATTTCCTACTAACACTGACTGATATGGGGGTTCTGTGGACCAGGTTCTTGGGTCCCCAAAGGAAGAATTTAGCAGACAAAGGTAACTTCCTAAGAGTAGACTCCCAAGGGAGCAAGCCAGAGCAGCCAAACGCTGTGCTGTACCTGCCTGGGGTTCCACACGGAGTAACATGGGGTTACCTGTAGTTACATATCAAACCTAACTTTTTCATATAGTTGTATGAATTCTAATCCACACACGGTTACATAACGCGTCCACAATACGTAGATAGAACAGGCCTGTCATCTATAACTCTCTATCCCTTCAAAACCACGCTTTTGACTTCTTGAGGATTATTCTGTGACAGGATGCAGATAGAAGATGGTGACTGGGATGCTGTGGGTGTGCTCACATTTGCTAACCTTCCAGCCCGGGGTAAGACTGCCTCTCAGAATCCAGCTCTGCTTCCAAGAGCCAGTGAATTAGACATGTCCAGGGAAACCCTTACACACTGTGCTCTAGGGACACTTAGTCCAACTTCAAAAGTCCCCATAGTCTAGCACAGTCTCAACCCTGTTTTAAAAATCCAAAGTCAAAATCTTTTCAGTCAAAAACTCATGCCAATTTCTTAACTGTAACCCCTATAAAATCAAATCAAAACAATAAAAAGACCACATACTTCCAAAATACAATGGCACAGGATATACGTTACCATTTCAAAATGTAGGAAAGAGAACATAGTGAGTCGGAAACACAGCACCAAAGCAAAACAGAAAGCCAGCTGGGCAAACCCCAAATGGCATTTCCATGTCTGATATCAAAGCTCTCTTTGGATCTCCAACTCCATTCAGCTTTCTTGATTACAAGACACTTCTCTCTCTTGGGTTGGTTCCACTCCATACTCAAAGCTCTCCTCCGTAGGTGTCCCACGACTCTGGCATCTCCAACATCATGAGGTCTCCAACACAACTGAGGCTTCATCTTTATAGCCTCACACAGGCCTCTAGAGGGCTCCATGCAGGGACCTCCCTGCATACGCCTGACCTCAGCCGCCTTTCTCAGATGCAGAAAGAGATTCCACAACCCTTTGCTTGTATCCTTGACTCTAAAACCAGAGCCACACAGCCAAAGCTGCCAAGTTCTGCTACTTACTGGGGCTGGATCACGGCCCCTCACTGAATTACATTTGCACCAAATTTCTGTCTTTAATGGTTTCCTTTCCTGCTTAAATTTGACTGTTCTGAAACTTGATCTGTAGACCGGCCTGGCTTGTAACTCAGAGATGCACCTGCCTCTGCCTCCTGAGTGCTGGGATTAAAGATGTGCGCCACCACAACTGCCTGAAGCTTTTCTTTAATTCCCTTTCACAAGGTGGGAGTCTAGCTGGGGAAGATCTTGCTCTGAGGTCATGACTTCCTTTACTCCACCAAGCAACAGGCTTTTCTTTAGTCTTTTTATCCCTGGAAGACAGGATTTAGCTCCATTAAGTTTCCTGGTGCTCCTTCTCTCCTCAAACTGTACATTTTGTTTTTTTTTTTCTTGCTCAGCTTATGCCTTTTCTTCATAAATCTATGTAAGAAGGGACACTAATAACCAAGCAATACTGGGTTGTTTTGAAATGTCCTCTGCCTAAACTAAACTGTTAATCCATGGCTCCTCAATTTAGCCTCAGGCAATTGCGCGCTGTACCTGCCTGGGATTCCACATGGAGTAACAGGGGGGGGGGATCACAAGAACAATCTTTAGACCACACAGTAATGTCCTTATCTGAAGCCTCTTGGGCCAGGCCCCACAGTTCAAATCACCCTCAGTTTCAATGTCTTCCATGTTTCTACTAGGATGGCCTATGTTTAAAGCTTAAATAATGTTTAAAGCTTTCAAATTCTTTTCTCATTCAAAGTCCACATTCCTCCAAACAAAAACATAATCAGGCCTATCATAACAATACCCCAGTCCCTGGAACCAACTTTTTGTCTTAGGGTTTTTATTGCTGTGAAGAGACACCACGGACCACAGCAACTCTTATAAAGGAAAACACTTAAATGGGGCTGGCTTACAGTTCAGAGGTTTAGTTCATAATCACCACGGTGAGAAGCATGGAGGTGAGCAGGCAGATCGGGTACAAGAGAAGGAGCTGAGAGCTCTACATCTCCATTGGCAGGCAGCAGGAAGAGAGAGTGACTCTGGGCCTGGCTTGGGCTCTGAAACCTCAAAGCCCACCCCCATAGTGACACACACGTCCAATAAGGCCACACTCCAATAATGCCACTTCTATAAGTCTTAGGGACCATTTTTACTCAACGAGATGGCATCTTAGGTTGGTACAAAGGAGACAAGGAGGGAACAGAAGGATAGGAACCTTGCTGGTAAGGCTTCTTAGGACCTTAGAACAGTGCTGCTGCTCTTAATGCCTAGGATGTGTTGCTATTAGCAGTGAGGTAGTGGAGATAAAAGAGCCTTTCCTCCCTACACACAAGGATAGCCTCAGCTGTGATGACCAGGAATGTGGTACCCAAGAGATAGCAGTGAGTGGGGGCAGCCATGACAGGAGGGATGCCCATAACAAAGGAGGTGGCTTCTACCTACCAAACTAAACAGAAGCTTCTGTGTGTGTGTGTGTGTGTGTGTGTGTGTGTGTGTGCGCACGCGCGCGCACGCGTATGCATGCACATATGTGTGTATCACATTACTTCTGGGGAAAACATAAACAAATGCCACCCTAGATAAGGCACTGAACAAAGAAACAATTCCACCTGGGTGGGGTTTGTGAGCCAATGAGTTCAGGCTTCTAGGAGCATGAGTGAAGATTTTCTTACAGGAGTGTGAGCGACCCAAAAACAGCCACAGCATTGCAGTGTTCCACCCTGTCAGGAGGTCGCCCTTCAATTAACCCTCCACATCTTGCATATAATCTTGACACTGTCATATGACGTCATCATCCACAAATGTGCTGGTTATATTCGTAACTATCTCAGGACACTGGCTGCAGTGGATACACCTGCACCTCCCAAGATTATATGCACCTGAAAAACAGGTTACCATTATCATAGACCTTGCTGTGGTACAAGACTTGGGGTTTGTGGCCTCAACAAACCAGGTTTGGTCACCAGTCATCAATAAAACAGTGAAAGGAACCAATTACTAGTGAAAATCAGAAAAGAGGAATTTATTCACTACGGGAACATTGAAAAAAGATTTAATGATATATACTGACCCCCTCCCAGTCTGGGGTCCTAACACAAGGGAAGGACTTAAATAGAAAGGAGACAAGGTATGTGTGTGTGTGTGTGTGTGTGTGTGTGTGTGTGTATCTGTGTGTGTCTCTGTGAGTCTGTGTGTGTATATGTGTGTGTGATCTTTGTTTCCAGACTCCCAGGTAGACAAGGGTCATTTTCCTGCGGTGACGGGATGACTGGGGATGGGTACCTTAGATAGCTTTAGGGTGAGGCTGTGTTGGTTTTGTGCATGAGAAGAGACATACACACACACTATCAAGCCCACAGAGAGTATTTAGGAGAGTTGTCAGAGAAGCAGGAGAGGAGGAATGACAGACTGCCACATGGCACCTGTTTTTAAGAGAGAGGTGGGCTCGAGCCCAGGGGCGTGCCTCCATGTGAGGTGTGTCCTGCAGGAGCCATTTTTGGCTTCACCACGTGGAGTGCCAGGAATCCTCACACTCAGTGCCATGTTGGGTTCACCATGTGGAGTGTCAGGTATCCTTACAGCTGGTCCCCCCAAGGAGTAAGATGTGATCAGAAGGTTGGATCAGAGGAGCTGTTATGGACTTGATGGGACATAGCAATGATTTAATCACGTGCCCCTATGTCTGTGTAATGGAGTCCCCATATAGCCTCCCAAGTATTGCTAGGCATAGTAGCACAGACCTTTAATCTCAGCACTCAGGAGACAGAGGTAAGTAGATCTCTGAAGCCAGTCTGGTCTATAGAGCAAATTCTAAGCCAGCCAGGGTATATAATGAGACCCTAACTCAAAACAGCAAACAAACCAAACCAAATGAGCCAGCAGAGCAAAGCATTTTTGCAACCCCAGAACTCAAGGCAATTGCGAATAAACAAAACAAAACACCTAAGTGGTAGAGTCGGGTAGGCTGATGAAGAGGAATCCAGGCTGAATCTGTTCCTTGTGCTGTGTGGAACACCAGCTTCCCGGTTCTGCAAGCTTTAAATGCTTCCACTTCTAAAGCGGTCTTGACCTAACTTACTTCCTTTGGAGACCTGCCAAGAAAGAATGACTCTATACCCCGTTGACAAGGGAGCGTCAGCACTGGCCAGTGCTGCAAAGGCAACAAACAGTGACCCTGAAAAGTGTATCAAATCCGACCAGCCACGCCAGATGGAAGCCCCTCACCTGCAACTACAAGAGAACTGGTATCTGAAGGTCAGAATGTGCCAGGCATGCATGCTGACTAGTCATCAGCCACTTGCCAAAAGCCACATCACAACAAAGGCCTTCCACCTCTGCTTCTGGGCAAGCACACTCACCGAAAGCTCTCAAGAACGCTGTCTCTCTGAGCAGCACCTAATGTCTCTGCACCTGCAATCTCCACATCTCTGTAGCCTGTAGATTCATTATCCAGTCCCCTACAAAAGGTCCCTCCTTCTTTGGCCTATAGTAGTGCTGGAACCTCCATCCTTAGCAGACTCGTTTTCAGAAGTTTGTCTTCTCTTCTGGCTGATAACAGGGCTGATATCTGTTGGCTCACATTCAGCAGGAGGTGTGAATGGAGGAGCATCCGGTTAACTGCCATCCTGGAGACCTTGGACATCTGTTTCTTGAGGAAGCAGAGAAGGCAAGTTGCTAGGAAAGAAAAAATAGTTCATTAACACCTGCTCTGGTTGTACTGATAAGGATGGGTGTGCAAACAGAGAAAGAGACAGGCCCTTCACTGGAACATCCTGGAAAACCTGAGGGTGGAGGGTCCCCCGTGGCTGGACAGTCCACGGGTCCTCAGTAGATGCCCATCTGAGTCTGAAGAGATGGTACTTGCATGGGAGCCAGTGAACACCACAGGCCACAGTAGGCCTAGGTAGACGCTTACAGTCCTGCTTCAGGGAAAGGCTTCTCCAGTGTGACAGCCCTGCTCCGACAGAGGAGGGCTCCTTCATAGAAGTTATTACAGTCCAGATTGGAGTGTAACAGCTCTGCTCAGCTAGCGGAAGCTTTCCTCAGCAGGAGAGTTACAATTTAGCTCCCCTCAGCTGCTCTCTGTCCAGGCAAAAGAAGAAGGTCCTCACCCAAACCTCATTCAAGAGATTTATTGGGAGGGAAGGATCAGGAGAGAGTGGCTGCCTCAGGCTGGGAAGAGGCCAGCAGGGAAAGGGCTGCAGGTGCAGGGCTTGTGCTTCTTGGGAGCAGAGTTTTCCAGGGTGGGGATTGGTCAGATTTTCAATCCCTGAACTCTGACCGACTAGATCTCCACGCTCAGGGATTGGTTGGTTTTCTGCTCAGGTCCATTTTTGATGCTAGATTTGGCTCTGGTTTCAGGGTCAAAATGTTTCTTTCGCTGGCTCTTTTGAGCTTTTTGGCTCTAATTTTAGAGCCAGGGCATATTTTTCCCCCTCTGGCTCTGATTCTAGGACCAAAGTGTATGTGTGTGTGTGTGGGGGCACTCGTTTCAGAGTTAAGGTACGTTTCTTTGGTTCTGGGTTCAGAGATAAAGTGTTTCTTTCACTGGCTCTGGTTTCAGGGCTAGGGTGGATTTCTTTATCCCTTTTACTCTACACTAAGGACCCTGGGTCCTGACTGGTGTCCCCAGCAGTGAATTATGGCTACTTCTGCAGGGAGCTAGAGGCCCTCCAAGAGCTTGGCTATCAGGGGTCTGTTAACTATGGGAGTGCCCCTGGTAGTGAGGAAGCCCCTTCCTATCCAAAAGACAGAATGGGTATGGGCCATTAGGGAGGCATGTTTAGAGTCAGTATAGATGTTAGCTCATGGACCCTTGGCTATCTGGAGCACTCAAATCAAGGCAATGAATTCAGCCTTTTGTGAAGAGGTTCATTGGCAAGTGGGTCATTTCAGCTGATTTAGGGGAAGTGACCACTGCATTTGCCACCTGGAGGTTTCCTGGTGTCTATAAGAGAACTTCCATCAACAAAGAGGGTGAGTTGGGGGTTTGTGAGTGGGTGGCCGAGGAGACCAGGCCAGGGTGAGAGCATAAGGCCTCCACAGTGTTTCCCTCTGTCTTGTCCATTGGATCACATTCCTAAAGTTAGCCACTAAGGTCCATTCCCTTACTGGTCATTTCCCCTCCTGAGGCTCACTACCAAGGTCCAGCTACCAAGTACTGAAGTCCAGCAATCAAAAGGCCCTGTTAGCTACCTTAATTAATATATCCATCCAACACAAACCAACTCACCCTAACACAGGCTTCCCCTTTCCCTTTATAAACTGCTATCTCTCTATCCAGAGGCAGTAGTCCTTTGTCTCTCTGAGCAAATCAATCTCCTTGGTGCTGAGAACTTGACCTTGGTGTGTCCTATACAGGTGTCAGCCCTTTAAGGTGTGTTTTCTCCGTGATTCATCTTTTCTCACAGCTCTGGAAAATTGTCATTTTTATTCTCAATTTTTTTTCTTTAGCTCAGAATTTCCTTTTCATTCAGTTATTTATAAACTCACCCTTGAGTTGTTTTTTTTTAGCTTTAATTATTTTAAATTAGTTATAAAATAAACAGATATAATTAATTATTCAGTCAATAAAACTAAAAATTAAATTAATAGCTTTAACTAAAATATTCTTATAAGTCTATAATATTACTCATTCTCGGTTTTTTCTGAACTGGACAATGACTTCCTTTCAACCTGAAAGTATTTACCTTTTGTTCTCCGTGTGTTTGGGGTTCCCTCCCTCTTCCCCCTCCTCCCCTGCCCTTTCCTCATCCTGTCTTTAAATCTGCAGGATCTTGGCTCACACAGCCTGAGCTCTCTCTGTTTCCCATGAGTGAACTGGTTAGACCATCCAGAGCGGTGCTTCTCACCCTTCTTAACGGTGCGACCATTTAGAACAGGTTCTCATGCTGTGCTGACCCCCAACCATAAAATTATTTTCATTGCTAATTCATAACTGTAATTTTGCTACTGTTATGAGTTGCAATGTAAATATCTGATAAGGACCCCAAGGGGGTCGCGGCCCATGAATTGAGAACTCATGATCTAAATGCTTAAACATGCAAGCCGAAATTTTAAAAAGAAAACTTATTATCACTCTTTTTGTTTTCTGACACAGTCTCAAGTAACCCAGACTGGCTTTGACTGGTTTGTAGTTAAGCTTGACCTTGAACCCCTAATCCTCTTGTCTACACCTTCCAAAGGTTGGGATTTTAGTTCCCACCTGACTAAAAGCCAGTTCTTTGTGACCACCCCCCCTTCCCCTCCCACTCTCCACCAAGCTGTTCTTTCAGTGCTTGAATGTAGGTTTGGGTAAGTTGTTTTCTGTGTATTTCAGAAACAGATGAACAAAGGTGGGCTCTCCTGGATTCTTCTTCCTTTTCTTGTTCCTCCTCCTCTTTTTCTTTTTTGGTTCTTCAAGGTTTCTCTATGTAGCCCTGGCTGTCCTGGAACTCACTCTGTAGATCACGCTGGCTTCGAACTCACAGAGATGCCTCTGCCTCCTGAGTGCTTGGATTAAGGATATGCACCAACACTGCCCCAACTGACTTTTTTTTTTTTAAGTGAATTTTTGGGCCAGGTGTGGTAATACACACCTTTAATTTCAACACTTGGGAGGCAGATAGATTTCTGTGAGTTTGAGGCTAGCTTGCTCTACGGAGTTACTTTCAGGACAGCCAGAGCTAAGATTTTATCTAAGAAGAAGGAGGAGAGAAGAAAAAGAGAAATTTTGATCACTTTATAGTGTGATGGATGGAAGGTGTGAGCTAGCCTTGCCTGGACCACTGTCCCATGCTCTCCTCACATGAGCCAAGGGCCCATAGGGCTCCTGCTGTTGCTGCTGCTGCTGCTGCAAGGCTGTGCCTACTCTCTGACCGACCACAGACTCTCTGGACCGTACCCCTCCCAGTTGCTAACCCCTGCCTTGTTGTTTGTAAAATGCTACTTCATACGTCAGTATCAAGCCTAATGTTCCCCACCTCTAATGTGAAATTCGTCTTCCTTTCTGAAGGCCAGGATGGTGTTTCCTTTCCTAGACTTCCTGAAAGTTCCGGCAAAGAGGCAGCTTCACATGAATCCAAAAGTTCCTGCTGCACAATTCTGTTTCTCCAGCCCAAAAGGCCAGAGACTTGTCCTCTGACAAGCCACAGGAAGGGGACATTGTCTTTTTCATCTGGAGGGGGTCGGGTCTGGACACCTCACTTCTCGGGATAAAATTAACGACATGGCAGCAGTTCTGCTCACACACTAGTTAATGCTTGTGACCAGCGCCATCTCTTCAGAACTAGTCTTTCTGGACTTCCTCGAGAACAGTGTTCGTTATGTGCCTCACATTTGGCTTTGATTTCTGTGTGGCATGAACACGTGATGAGTGTCTCTCAGGAAAGGGATTCCATGGCATTGTCTGAAGTACAGCTGGCTTCTGGGGCCCACTCTGCAGAGGGGAACCCTCACTTCCATCCACTGGTTAACAGAGAAGCCAGGAGCACCAGGCCTTCCCTTCCCATGCAGCTTTGATGAGCTCTCCCTCATACTGAACTGCAGCCTTTCTTGTGAACTGGTCCTTGGTGCTTATGGACATCCTAATTACATAGGTAAATAGACCTCAGCCTAGCACATGCCATCTATGAGTTCCTTTTTAAACATCACTTGCTGGAATAGAATGGGTGGGAGGAACCACAGGGGAAGGACTTTCTATTCACTCTGTTGACCTCCATGAAGGGCAGAGAAAGCCAGAGCATTAGTGTTGAGTATTGCAGATCACCTCAGAAACCTGAACAAGAGTCACAGAGACTGAGAGAAAGTTGTGGCATCCTCTGTGGGATCAGGATTGGAAACACACCTATGTGGTCAGAAAAACTGCCATTACAGAGAGAGACCTGAAACTGCTTTAAACCTTCGTTCTGTCTTGTGTGGTTGGGGTACTTGGTGAGAGCAAGTCACCTCAGGTCAATGAGGAGAGGGGCTGTCAGTCAGAAGCAGAGCTCATGGACCCAGACAGGAAGGGAAGGGGCAGATTTTCTAGATCCACTCATTCAGTGAGGGGCAGGGGTGGACTGGGTTTCTGCAGAGCTGTCTCAGAGCCAACCTTCTCTCAGACACAGCCTTTGAAACCCTTTCCCATGAGCTAACCACTCTACAAACACCGTGACCTTCACCTAACAGAGCCTGGGGAAGGCCAGAGTACAAGCTGCTACTTTGAGATGCTTCAGCACCCAAGGACGACATGGCTAGCCCCTGCCACCTGAATCATATTTTCCAGATGTGGTGAGAGGGTAGGTAACCCGCTGGTACTGTGGGGAAAGTCCTGGATTCAATTGTCAGTCAGACACTGGCTAGCCACACAGACTGCAGTTGCCTTCCCATCTGTGAGGAGTGGGACCAGAGAGAGGGGCACTGTCTGGGCCTGGCATTCTGCACAGAGTATACATGCACTCTAAGTGCGTAGAATTTAAAAAGAAAAAAAAATTAGAGATAGAGTCAAACTATGCACCCCAGGCTGGCCTCAGATCTACAATCCTCCTGCTCCACTCTCCCAAGTGTTGAAATTACAGGTAAGGACAATACACTGCATGTGAGAAACCTATGCCATTGACTTGGTGATGGGTTGGAGAGGAAATGTATACTGCACTTGGTATTAAAGATGCTGGGCTAGGGGCTGGAGAGACGGCTCAGCAGTTAAGAGCACTGACTGCTCTTCCAAGGGACCTAGTTCAATTGTCAGCACCCACATGGCAGCTCACACTTGTCTGTAACTCCTGTCCCAGGGCACTGCACACCCTCTCCTGGCTTTAAGCACTGTATACACACGATGCACAGACATACACACAGGCTAAACAAACACATAAAACAACTTAAAAAGGAAGGAAGGAAGGAAGGAAGGAAGGAAGGAAGGAAGGAAGGAAGGGAGGGAGGGAGGGAGGGAGGGAGAATGAAAGCAGTATGAAGTTTCTGGCCCGGCCTAACCTGGAGGTCAGGACCTGCCTGCAGCCACTTGGTCCTTTTCGCTCGGTGCAGCATTCTCATCCCGTTTCCTCGGCATCTCACCATCATCTGTCCATTTGTTCTTCTGAAATCCCAGAATTCTCCTAGCCTGGTTGCCCTACCTCTACTTCCTGTCTAGGTACTTGACCAATCAGCATTTTATTAAACCAATATTTACAGTGACAAATACTGACAGTTTACAAGAGCATAGTCCCACAGCAAATGAAGGAAGGGTGGATGGATGGACAAAAGGAAGGAAGGAAGGAAGGAAGGAAGAGAAAAGCCACTTCCGGGTGAAGGGTCCAGGCACAGTCTGAGGTGCCATCCATCATGGGGAAAGGCTCAGCAGGAGCCTGAGGCAGCTGGTCACTTCCACCTACAGTCACAAAGAGGAACAAATGTTTGTGCTCAGCTCACTTTCTTATTTTTATTTTATGTGTGTTTTACCTGCATGTTTGTCTGTGTAGCATGCTTGAGCCCAGTACATAAATAAACCAGGAGAGGGCCTTGGATTCCCTAGACTGGAGTTATGAGTAGTTATGAGCTACCATGTGGATTCTGGGAATGAGCCCAGGTCCTCGTCAAGAGTAACAAGTGTTCTTAACTGCTCAGCCATCTTTCCAGCCCACTTTCTCCTTTTTATTCAGTCCAGGTCCTATTCCAGGAACCAGTGGGATCCATTCAGACCTTCCCACCTCAACAAACCAAATCAAGATAAGTTTTCACAGGTGTTTGCGGAGGCATCCCATAGGTGATTCTATGACAGATGAGATCAAGAGTCACACCAGCCTCCCCCATCCCTACTGAGATGTAATTAGATGGGAAGCCACAGGCAGTGCTGAGGCACTGAGCCATCAGGCATTTCTTGCTGTCTGGGTTAAAGGCCTCTCATTTTGGCTGACAGCCCCAAGTACACTGGATCTTCCACAACCTGTCCTCTCCTGAGGAGAGAAAGTAGCAGCTAGTTGTCTTGAGAACCTGCACCAGAGTTCCTGCAGGGACCTGGCCACCCTGCACACTTGTAAGTTTCTCTTTTCTCAATCAAGGAGCATCTGTAACACACCCACGGGTTTTGCCTGCCATTCTCCCATTTTTGTGGTCGAGAGAAGAAAATGTTACTCTCATTTCTCATTGGTTTTCTGCTTTCTCCTTCTGACTCATTTTTGTGAATATTTTAGGAAAGCATGTGAAGGCTTCTTGATTTAGTATTTTTTCCTCTCTGCCAGGCTGATAACCCTTCTTTCTGGCCTCCTCTCCCTGTTGTCCCTTAGGGCAAACAAGGCCAGGGCACCAGATTCCTGTCCTGACTTCTCTGAATTTGGGGGATGGGTCTAGGCATGTCTTGGGGAGTGGGCCTCACTGTCTGCTGTCCCCTGTGAGAAGTAGAGGCCGTGTCCACCCTGCCCTCAAGAGTTATTATAGACAGTTGTGAGCTGCCGTGCAGGCTCTAGGGCCTGAACCCAGGTCCTGTGCAAGTGAAGAAAGCACTGTGAACCTCCCCAGCCTGTCACAGGATTCTTACAGTGTCTTTAAAACTCATCATCTGCCCTGCACCCCCTCCACATTGGGCGTTATTACAAACTAAGCACATTCTATTGTAGTAGAAGCTTTCTCCTCACCTCCTTCTGTTCCAGGGTCCAATCCAGGATGCAATACTTCAGTGTCAAGTCTCCTGAAAGCTTCTCTTGGATGTGATGATTTCTTGATTTCCTGATTTTTGATGACCTTGACTGTTTGGGGGCATTTTAGCTAGGTGTTTTTAGACTTCCCTTTAAATGAGGCTTGTTTGCTGTTTTCTCACAATGGAACCAGGGTCTAGAACTATAGGGAGGAACCATGAGAATAAAGTGTCCTTTCATTATACCAAGAGGTAAGCTTACCCCCCACACACATACACACACACATTCTTCTTTCTTTAAGACAGGGTTTCTCTGTGTAGCCAGGACTGTCCTAGAAGTCCCTCTGTAGACCACACTAGTCTCGACCTCAGAGATCACCTGCTTCTGTGGCCCCGCCTCCCCGCTTGCTGGGACTGATGGTGGGCACCATCACATCCAGCCTCTTACTTATCTAGGCACTGGCCTTAATCATCTTGCTAAGGGGACATTTGCCAAGCTTCCCCATTGTTAGTTACCCTTGCTTCTGTAGAGGACACAGGTTCAGTTCCCAGCACCCACTGAGGCAGGTGACCCTCTTCTTGCCTTGAAGATGCCAGGCACGCACAAGGTACACATCCACATGTGTTGGTAAAAGATCTGTAAACACAAAACCAAATAAATAATCTTCAAAGTTTCTTTGCCTTTTTTCCACACTGCTTTTGAGGGAGTTACCACATACATCTCAGACTGTACAGAATGAGGACTTATATTTTCCTCTCTCAAGGCTATGTAGTACCTAGGTTATTTGGAATTCTGCACAAGGAGAGTTACCAATATAAAATACAAGCTTAGGGTCTTGTGGTTTATTCTGGCACCAGGCATCATTATGATCTCCACACTGGTCTCAAAACCCCACTCTCAAATGATTCTCCTAACTCAACTTTTTTTTTTTTTGAAACAAAGTTTCACTGTGTCCCTGGCTGATCTGGAAATTACTATGTATTCTGGCCTCAAACTCATAGAGATTTGCCTATGCCTGCCTCCCATAGGGTTAGGGTTGGGGTTAGGGGTTAAAGGCATTCAATACCACATCCCTTGAGAATTATCTTTTTAAAAAAAAAAAAAAAAATCACATCCAGGGAGTGATGACCTGAGCATGCTCCCTCACCCAATCAGAAAGTTACAAATTCATTCAGTAGAGAGGTCACATGTATGGCCCGCCTGTTTTTATGCACGCCCACACACTGTGCCTCCCTCCACATACACTAGGAAAATAACACCTTTGCTTTAACTCCTGTTTTCTTTCTTTCGTTCAATGCCTCCATTTCAGACTCTATCCTCAATTGGTCACAATAAAAATTGACCTTTTGGCTATTTGATCGATGGATGCTCACATGTTTTGATTGGCAGGGTAGTGCTTTTAATATTTCTCCCTTGTAATTGTCTCCTATAGCACATCAGGCACTAAGGCAACTCTGCAGGTATTAATGGCTCTTAGACATCCTGCTCATAGCCCTCCACAGGAGGTTATGCATGCCTGGTTCTCTGAAATTCAAAAGCCTACCCTAGTCCTCTCCACCTGGGCAGATTCCAGGAATGGATGCTCTTGAGGGCTGGTAGTCAAAGGCAGATAAGAGCTTGGTAGGCCAGCTAACCTAAGACAGGCTCAGCCCAGTTGCTGAGCCCTCCTGAGGCTGGAGTCAACAAGGTCAAGGTGAAGAACTCTGACTCCCATTGAGCACCTACATAATAAAATAAAAAGGTGGACAGTCCCATAGGGTTAAGGAAATTGGCTCAAACCAGTTGCCAAGGCATGCACATAGCAAACTTTCTTATGAGCCTGCATGGAGTCTGCTTAAGGGCCTAGCAACAGGTGCTGTCAGAGGTTCTGATTGTACCCAGCCAATGAGTGCAACTGCACAACGTCATCAGATGGGGACACAGCCTGGGTGCTGGGGAGGAGGGTATATAAGGCTCTCCCCATTGCTGAATAAATGAGTTAACTTTTTTTTTTTCAGCTGACTCCTGGGGTCTGTGTCATTGACTCTGAGTCTTCTCACCCCCACGCCCCACCCCCCCACTCCACCCCTGCTGCCCAAAGGAACTGTTACGACCCAGCAACATACATATATTTAGATATAGCTATTATGATTTATGTTAATATAAGTAGTTAAGATTGGAATAAAGAACCTATGTGCTCCAGGCCAGGGCTATCAAGACAAGCAGGACTAGCTGGCAACTGCTGCCAACAACACTAACATACCTTGTGAATTGTTTGCTAAATAAATTCCAATATTGTGGGAAGACAATGGTGTCCATCTATGTTTCTGACATAGTGCAATCCCAGCAAGATCCAGAAACAAGTTGTGTTGTATAATAATTTCAACCCCCTTCATTTGGCAGAAGAACAAATGCCAGACTTCAGCCAATGCCAAGATCCAGTGGCTCATGCTGAGCGTCATGAAATATAGGAAAGCGAAGGGCAGAGACAGCTTGAGACTGGAATCCAAGAGAAACTGCCTGAAGCTCTTGAGGTAAGGGACCAGTATCCACAGCTAACCATCAGGCTACCGGCTCAGCATCCCTCACACAAGGCAATGGGACAGACAGACAAACAGACAGACAGGCTACCATAGTGAGCAAGCTTGGGACAGACAGGTCCCTCCTTATTCTTCTTCCCCTCTCTGGAGGCCACTGTCTAACTTCTTGAATAAATAGTACCATGCTCACAGGATTCACTCAACGATCACCCCGTGATCACTCATAACTGACAAAGTACAGATGGAGATACTCTCAAAACGCAGCATCCCTGCCCTTCGGGGACTTTTTACTCACATTCTCCTGAAAAATCAAGAACAAACACTAGATTCCAATTAAATCAGTCTGTAATTAGTACAACATCTTGTGAAACACTGTAGGGGTTTAACCTGTCATCTAGTCAATCACATCTTTCTTCAGGAAATAACAGTTTGTTCCTTCTGGAACTACCAGCTAAGCTGATTGGAGGCTGATCTCTAGCAAGAGACAACTTCTCCACCCTTGTGGAATTTCACATAAAACCTCGAGGAGAACAAAGTAAACTCAAATAAGAATCAGTCTATCAGGCTGGAGAGATGGCTCAGAGGTCAAGAGCACTGACTGTTCTTGCAGAGGGCCTGAGTTCAATTCCCAGCAACCACATGGTGGCTCACAGCCATCTATCATGACATCTGGTACTCTCTTCTGTATACTGTACACATAATAAATGAGTCTTTATTTAAAAAATAAGTCTATCAAGTTGTTACATAATATTATGAAAAACACCACTTTGAGAAAATTAAACTGTTGGATTAGGAAGCTACTGTGCCTTCCATATCTAACCCATCCCTGGGTCCAAGCAACCATCTAATGAACAGGCAGGGGGCTCGTGGATTCACAGAACAGGAATGCTGCAAGTTTAGTATCAGAGAGACCTTGGGCCTTTGTCTTGTCACTAGCACTAGGAAGGTCAGGGAACGTTCATCCCAACCTAGGAGGAACAATAGAAGCACATTTCTAATGGCTAGAAGCCCATTGGAGCACCTGGTATAAGAGGGGCAGCCTAATAGTCAGTGTGATACTCTTACCCATGTATATTTTATTTCTTTATGTTCAATAAAATTTTATTTTAATATAAATTTACTAAGATATAACTTGTTAGTGTTTTATTGCTTACAAAGTATGTCACAGAAACAATGAAAGAGAGAATGGCAGCCAGGAACCAGAGAAGCATGCTCTCTCTCTCTCTCTCTCATTCTCTCTCTCTCTTATGTGTATGTGTGTGTGTGCTGCATGACTTTATGTGTACCATGTGTGATGATGCCCACAGAGCCCAGAAGGCAATATCAGATCTTCTAGAACTAGAGTTATAGGCAGTTGTGATCTGTCATGTGAATGCTGAGAATTGAACCTAGATCCTATGCAAGAATAACATCTCTCTAGCCCCATTAGATGGTTTTCTACTTTTTTTTCCTTTTAGTTTATCTGTGATCCCACCCTACAAAATGGTGCCATCCACATCCAGCTTCTACCCCATAAGTGATTTCTGGAAATACCCTCACAGACATACTCAGCACATCTGTTTTATTAACCTCCAAGGCCCTTCTTAACCCAACTAATTTGGTAATAGAGATTAACTATCCCATCCTATATATTTTAAAAAATGTCTTGACTTCAAAATGGAAGCCAGAAAATATGTTTTGTTGGAGGAAAGGTTATGGCTTTGTTTTTACAGGAAACAAAAAGTTACTTTTCTCTCAGAATTAATGAAGATCAAATTTGATTGGGGGAGATCTGAAATCTTGGCTACAGACATGAAGAAAGAAAACTATAGGACAGATGATGTATACGCTGATCCCTCTGCATGGGAACATATCTGAGACTGGATGAGACATGATAATTCTTGTTGGCTACAGAATCCTCATGATTTATTATTACATGCCACCCTTTCATGTGGCATGAATAGAGGTTTGGTTATACAGTCCAAACAGGCTTATAAAATTAGCAGATGCCTTTTGTCTGCTCAAACATAAAAAAAAAATCATCTTTAACTTACTTGTGTACACTGCACATTCCATACATGTATTAATAGAAATACATATTGCTACTTTTAAAAGTTAACGTATTTTCAGGGAGAAAAAAAACCAAATACCAATAAAGACAAGTATACCAGGTGATCCAGCCTCTCAGAATGCCTGTTTCAGTTTCCTCAAAATTCTGCATCCAGCTTCTTCTGCCGCTCCTAGTGCTGCGTGTGTGCTCCTTCAGTGCAGACCTGGTGCCTCTTTTGGGAAGCAGCAGCTGAGGAGACTCAGGTGCTCATATGGCCGATGAGAAGCCCAAGGAAGAAGTCGAGACCAAGAACAATGATCATATTAATTTGAAGGTGGCGGGGCAGGATAGTTCTGTGGTGCAATTTAAGATTAAGAGGCATTCACCACTTAGTAAACTAATGAAAACCTATTGCAAACAACCAGCATTGTCAATGAGGCAGATCAGATTCCGGTTTGATGGGCAACCAATCAATAAAACAGACGCACCTGCACAGTTGGAAATGGAGGATGAAGATATGATTGATGTGTTCCAGCAACAGACAGGGATGTCTACTAAACGGGGAACCTGCTACTTTACTCCAGCATTTTGTTATAGACCAATACATTGGAAATTAGAAAGCCACAATTTGGTTCCGCAACATCCTGACTACTACAGTATAGTTTTTTCTATTCTTTCATTTCTTTATTGTACATAAAGTAACTGGTGAATTGCACAAGATATTGCACTTTTTTTTCTTTTTCTTTTTAACTAAAATGGCCAATGTTCTGTTTTGATTGACATCAGATGGAGACAGTCTGGGACAAAGTACTGGTTCTGTGAAAATATCCCCCTTTTTCCATGAGTGGCATGCTCATTCAGCTCTTATCTTTATATTCCAACAAATTATTTTGCTCTCAATGTCTTAACAAAAGAACCAACAACAAACTCCTTGCAGATCTTGTTTGATGGAGAATTTTAATGTTTTTCATTTATCATTGTAAAACCAAGGACAATTTTATAACTTTTATGTACATAGCTGTTACATGTAGGACAATCTGTCTTTAAGTAGGGATAAATTACTCTTGAACAAAATGATCCCAGATAGTTTTCCCTTCAAGTCAAGCATCTTGTTGTTTAAATAAACTTGTTTTTTAAAAAAAAAAAATTCTGCAGGCTAGAGAGATGGCTCAGAGCTTACGAGCACTGTCTGTTCTTCCTGAGGATCTGAGTTCAATTCCCAGCATCCACATGGCAGCTAACAACTGTCTATAATTCCAAGATCTGACAACCTTACTTACACAGTTTATACATGCGGGCAAAACACCAATTCACATAAAAAAAAAATTGTGCATCCAGTACAACTTCAAAGCTCCTAGCTGGGATAGTCCAGTCTCACAGACTATCCAGGCAAGGCTTTGGATAAGCTCTATATTTTCCCATCACACGGAAACTAAACAAAAATAGCACAGCTAGCTCCCCCGGAACTTGCCCATTATCCCAATCAGTTGATCCTGTGGACCATGTTCTAGTGGTGTCCCTGACCGACCGGTCCCTCTGGGTCCTCCAATCTTTCCTCCCCACTTCTGCAGGACTCTGAGCTCCGCCTAATGTTTGGGATTCTGCATCTGCTCCCATCAGTTGCTGGATGGAAGCTCTGGTCTCTTCGACGAGGATTCTGCTAGGCTCCAGTCCCAGAACACTCTGCAGGCAGGACAAACTGTAGGACGAAGATTTTGTGGCTGGGTTGGTGACACTTGAGGCCTTGCCTGGTTACAGAAGATGGCTGGTTCGGGCTCCATGTTCCCAATACTCTGTTATTCTTGAAGATTCCACAGAGTTTCGACCACACTAGGTTTCTACCCCACCTCCAACATGCCCCCCAATTCCAGTTATTTCTCCCAGTATTTACCTACCCTGATCCTTCCTGGTCCAACCCTCCCCAAGTCCACCCTCAAAATCTATTTTCCCTTCTCAGGGCGATCCTTGCACCCCTCTTCACATTCCTGTTCCCTAGCTTCTCTGAATCTGTTATCCTTTACCTGGTGATCCTTTACATTACACTAACAGCCACTTAGGAGTGAGTGAGGACATACCATGTTTGTCTTTCTGGGTCTGGGGTACCTCACTCAGGATAATTTCTTTCTAGTTCTATCTATATTCCTACAAATATAGGTTCACTTAATTTAAGTTTCCATAACCCAATGTCTCTCCAAAGCTATTATTTTTGTATGTTAGCATTTAAAAAATTCAAAGTCAATAAAGCACCACACAGGATCCAGACCCCCTGTGTACTTCCCAACCTATGTGACTTATTCTTCTTATATTATTTTATTCTTTCTTTAAAAATTTTATTATTTTAAACTATTTTTTTCTATAACTGTCTGTACCCACTTCTTTCTTTACCTAATCACCTCTTTAAGTATACTGTACCTTTTTAGAAGTTTTCTGTGTCTGGATCTAGATTTACTAAGTGCCTGCAGCATCCTTTGACTGCATGAGACAAATCTTAAACTGTATGGTGGAGGCTAGGCCCTCTGCCACATAGCTTTGGTTTATGGTGCTGGTGGCTGGCTCTGCCCTTTGAGTCTGTCTATCCATCCTAGCTCTGGGAATCTATCTCAGATTTCTGTCTCATCTACTGCTGCAGAGTACTGCATCGGTCACTCATAGAAGGTCCTCTTAACAAGCCATGCCACACCTCTGTACATCATGAGCAGCAGGCTCTCTGTACATGCACTATGCCAAATGTAGCAAGCTTTTTCTTTGGCACTGCTAGCCAATAAATAATGACATAAAATAACTTACTGATAAGACTGGCCTTAGTTTAGGCTTGTTTCACTAGCTCTTAAAACTTAAATTAACCCCTATTTTTGTTATTAATCTATGTTCTACCACATGACTTTTATCTCTCTCCCACTCTGTGTGTCCAACTCCATAGCATCCCTGTGTGCCTCGATTATTTTCCTCCGGTCCTCTGTCCAGAAGTCCCACCTCTCTCTCTCTTGCCTAGTTATTGGCTGTTCAGCTTTTTATTGCTGATCATAGCAAGACCTCTTCACAGCATACAAATCCCCACAACACCTTTCTCCTATTGGGCTGCCTCATCCAGCCTTGATGCGATGGTATGTACCTGACTTTATTGCGGCTTGTTATGTTGGGTTTGGGTGACACCCCTGGGAGGTCTGCTCATTCCTGAGGAGAGACGGGGGCGGATTTGAGGGAAAGGAGACCATGGGTTAAGGGGAGAGACTGGGGGAGGGAAAAGGAGAAACTGCAGTCAGGATGTAACGTGAGAGGATTTTAAAAAGAAAGATTACAGTATAAACATCCCCATTCTAAAATGGTGATTACAATGCCAAGGAAGGGCCAGACGAAAGCAATGCAAACTCAGAAGGGGCAAAAACCATGCCCTGTAACTGTGCCCAGCCTTCAGGGCACATGGGTGACTCCAGCTCTTACAGCCTCCCCATTGTACCCTACATGGCTGGCTCTACTCGTAGCCTGTGGTTTTTCTTGGCAGATGATGCACAGTCCTGGGATCTGGAGTTCCCTTTGCTCTCACAGCTTCCCACATTGTCTCTCGGGGAATCCCTACAGGGACTGCAGATGAAAGCCTCGGTCATCACGTAACTCCTGCATCCCAGCTGTAAAGCCAGCATCATGTGGGGCTCAGAGCATCCAAACCTGGTGAAGCTGGATCTTCTCATCCACGAGTCTCCTGATCTGCTCTGGACACACCTGGAGAAAAGAGGTGGGAAATCCACATGGCTTCCTACATTTTTGCCACTTACGGTCTCTGCTTCAATACAGGTACATGCGACCTGGGTTTGGGCATCTCAGGGTAGGAAACTGAAGCACCTGAAGCTAGATTCAACTTAGACCTCAGGAAAGGAATTGATCTCTCCTGGTCTCAGAGACCCATCCACTTCCAGCTAAAAAGCCAAAGAAGGAAAGGAAAGCTGTCTTAGGGTTTCTACTGCCGTGAAATGACAGCATGACTAGGGCCACGCTTAATAAAGGGAAACATCGGGGCTGGAGAGATGGCTCAGTGGTTAAGAGCACTGCCTGCTCTTCCAGAGGACCCGGGTTCTATTCCCAGCACCCACATGGCAGCTAATAACTGTCTGTAGTTCCAGTTTCATGCAAACACCAAGGCAAATAAATAAATAAAGTTTAAAAAGAAAAAAGAAACCCTGTTTGGAAAAACCAAAAGGCAAAAAGATTCCATAATAAATTTACATTTTTAAAAAAAAAAAATAAAGGGAAACATCTCATTGGGGCTTGTTGTGGAATATTATTTTAAGATGTATTACAATTTTTTATGCTGTGAGACATTTGTTTAATGATGCAAAGATATGTTGCATTCTTTTATGTTGCATTTATTTAACTCTGTGAGGCTGTGTTACTTTGCCTGTCTAACATACCTGATGGGATAATAAAGAACTTACAGTCAATGGCAAGGCAGGAGAAATGAAGGGCAGGAGGGATGTACAGAGGAGAAACCTGGGAGGAGAAAGGAGGAACAAGACAACAAAAAGAGGATGCCACATAGCCACCCGGCCACCCGGCCACCCGGCCACCCAGCCACCCAGCCACCCAG